>CAKKLC010001215.1:34305-70176 GCA_918559645.1 Ceratonova shasta | reverse complement strand
TGTTTGCAAGAGGAAGTAGAGATTTTAAGGCTTATGTTTGCCCAGTATATGAATGGTAACTATCCGGAATTAAGAACAAATTTTTATAAGGAGGAAAAATTACTTAACACTAGTAAAAATGAAATATATTTAGAAATTGCCGTGATTTTTAAAAGCATGAACCTGATTTTTAATTGGAAATTTAAATAAAATTTATATTATAATTTTTATCTAAGTATTACTTTGTTTTTTTAAAGTTTTTTTGAAATTTCGTCGCTGAAATATCCGTATGCGGTATCTATGACGGAGATTGTACATAAACTCCAAATAAACCATAAAATCTTTCATTTTTATTGTGATTTTATAAAAGAAACCATCCTTACATATGTGCAATTTTAAATGTTTAAATAGGAGAATTGAATTCAGATGGAACATCTAAAACGGTAAAAATTGCAAAAGTTTGTTCTTTAAATCTAAATACAATAGGGATCGCCGTACTACTAGGCAATATTATGTAGTTAGTATAGAATGGGATAGTAAAAAATAATTTTTAGTATCAGTTGAAAATAGAAATGCATTTACCATCGATAATATTATAAGATAAAATGTTTTACCATGTACCATTTTTGTAATAGAATAAAGGAGATCATATTGTAAAGATTTAAAAGATTTGGAAGATAATAAGCATAGGAAAGTCAACCGCTCCTATAATTTTCAAAACTCCCAAGATTCTGTAATTATTATACAAGGGATAGAGATTTTTTGGTATGATGCTAGAGATTTTTGAGAATCAGACACGGTGTTCATCAAAAAAAGCATTTTGATTACTTAATATAGTATGTAAGGAATATAGAATGGAAAAACAAAATTTTTAAAAAACTTTTAATGTTATTAAAATAAAGGGCATTTTATACTATTTTACTGCTTTTTTATTTCTTCTTTATTTTTAAAATTTCCAAAAACGTCGTAAAACGAATTTTAATAATAATTTTTTGTGCTAAAAATACTTTTTTTAAATCAAAAAACAATAAAATCATGCAACAAAAGTATAAAATGTGATTTTTTAATTCAAAAATCTTTATCTTTTTGGAGACTAATGGGTATATTAGCAACCCCGAAACTTTGTTTCAGCTAATTATGGATAAATATAAAAGAAATTCGGATAATTTCACATGAAAAAATACTTTCTAAAATACAAAAAATAAATTTCAATAAGATGAAACATAGTTTTAACAGATTTAGCAAACTATTCAATGATTTAACCAAAATTGTTGAAACAGCACAATAAAAGACAAATTTTGATGATTATTACCCAAATTACAAGGTTTCATGCTTTTGCTACTTATTATTTAAGACCCAGTTAAAATTGGCAACAATTGTGTAAATTTATGAAATATATGCGAGTTTGCTAGCAGAATAGGAAGTGTTTGCAATGTCAAAAATCCAAATTTCATTCTTACAGTAACTATTATCTTATTTTATGATAATTATTTCGATGTTCTAACTCCACATTTTTTTTTATTTTATTAGTTTGACAAAATTTTCCTCCAAGATCTATTATTTTTAATGATAGAGAACTTATTGGATTTACACATTTTATTTAGTCAGCATTTTATAGTGAATCACACTAAAAAAACATAATAATTATGTCATAACATTTAATTTCTGATAAAATGAATAATTGGTTTATATTATTGATCTATAACAGCGTTTTTTAATTAATTTATCTTTAAAAATAACATTATTTGTTAAAACTTTGAAAAATATTGATTCAAATTAAACTTAAATTTATATTTACTATGATCAAAAAAATCATGTTGATTCAAATTTTATATAGCATCATTAATATTTTAGCATAAAGTTTGTATATTTTGGATGCGCCCATAATATTAAATTTGTTTATGAAATGAATTTAAAAATGTTTTAATTTTGTATTATTTTTAAATTAATAATTTTGATATTAAAGCAGTAAAAACTTTTCTATTTGGTTATAATTTAGTGATGAAAAATTAGTTTCATGTATCCATCTTTTAAATAATTATTTACAACTAATGCCAACTGAATAGTCCTATGAAATATATTTAATATGAGATTATTTAAAAATGATATTGTTTGATATAATTCATGTTAAATTACCAAAATAAACCAGATTTATATCTCCATTAATGGCATAAATAAAAAAAACTATTATTTTATGGTATATAAGTAAAATAAATGATATGTTTGATCGATTTATGTAAGTTATAGGGAATTTTATTTAAAAAAAAATGATCAATAAAAATTTAAGAATAATTATTAACTAAGGTTATAAAAACAATAAACCGTATGTAATTGATAATGCCATATAAATTAAATAAGAAATTCATGAAGTTACTCCTTGTTGATATATTTGTATTCTTCTATGGATGCTTTTAATCTAGAAAAACATTCCTCTATTTTCTGTGTGTTTACGTCTAGATTTTCTGAATTTTCTAGATTTTTCGGATTTACCGTTGATGTCAAAATTAAACTTGTCTAAAAAAAGCGCTTTCATATGCGCTCTAATTGTCTGTATAAATTTTTGCGCCAGGAATAACAATTATGGTTATCACAGCTATAATTGTATTTATGTTTTGATTTTCAACTGGTACTATATAAATATATTTTTAGTACCCTTTCCATTTCAGCTATTAACCAATACCTTATAATGATTCTTCCATGCTTATATTTTGTTTGAAAAGAGACTCTTATCAATCTCTACAATTTTTGTGGATCTAGAAGGATTTAAGCCACCAATTTGCTCACTTGAATCAGTGATAAATTCACATATCACTTCACAAATGACAATGCAATATTGTTTAACTGTATTCCTGTTGATTGCTAATTCGTAGTTTATATCAAAATATTGAACTTTATTTTAATATTTATAGATGATCTTAAAAATAATTTAAAAATCAAGTCTAGATTCTTAAAAGAAACTATTTTAACGTATATTCTTCAATGGTTTACATGGGGAACTCCATCCTTAAAAAATCCATCTTTTATAGCCTTACGAATCTTATATATAAGATTCTTCAAAAGCGCGCCCATTTTATAAACTTTGCATTTGGTATGACTATAGTTTAAGCAAGAAACTTATTCTGAGTAAAATGGTTTGTCATAACTTTTTTTTCAAAATTATCGGTTTTATCAAATCCATTATTTCATGGCTGGACATGAGTTTATGTTCATCAAAAATTCTCTGTGAGCCCTTTTTTCTTCCCATTTTACAAGTTGTTTGGAAATAAAATGCTTTTAAACTTCAAGGAATGGTCTTATCTCTTATTGTATACTAAAAAGTTACCGAAGAATGCTCATAATGAATGGATATGTGAAATTTTAATTTATAACCTTCAAAAATGAATAATTTGAATTAATAACCTTAATATTTATATAAAAGTTTCTGAAAATTATTTTACTTCAAACACATACAATAAGCATACTTTTTTGAAGCTTTATAAAATTTATATCATTATATTAGAATCAATAATATTAATATCACTAAAGTAGAGTGGTCATGACATAAAAAATTTTAAAATAAAAGTGAACTTTTTAGACCAATTACATCATTAATTAAATCACATTATTGGATATCTGCTTTTTTAAATGATTTTATATGATAAAAAAAGAACATCTTTGGTTCTTTAATTGATATTTCTTATAAAAATCAATATTTAAGTTGGTGGAATAATCCTTAATTTATTAGTTTTTCTATAATGGAAAGGTAGTTGTTCAAAGATGGTTACTTTAGTTTATTTGATATAATTTTATCTAGTAAATCATAAAAAGTAACAAGTTTATTGTTATATAACTAAATTATAAAATAAACACTATAGGTTTTTAATTAATATTGTTAATGGGAAATAAATCTGTTTTATTTTTGCAGTTCAACAAGAATCATACCAAAAAATGTCATTTTAAAATTATAGGTTAAGCCCTTCATTTACTTGATAAAACTTTTGTACTAAATGTTGATAATTTGTAATTTTTTATACTAATTATCTTGTACTATATCTTTATTTACTTTTAGATTTATATTAAATTAAAATATAATCAATTTGTAGGCATATATACACATTTAAAGAATACTTGCACCATCTTATGAAAAATTGGCCGGTTCAAACAAAGAAAAATAATACAATAAAAAATAGAATAAAAAATAAAATTAAACTTTTAATAATTCATAATTTTTGATCATATTAAAACATTTATTTTTATGTATTAAATTTGGCATAATCTTTTTAAGATACTATGCGTATATACGTATCACTTAAATAATAAGATTAAAATTCATACTTTTCCATACAAAATAGAAGTTAAAAAAGTTCAATAAATCTTATGTTTTGGGATTAATCATAAAAAATTATACTGTTTTTAAAACAAATAACTAGATCATATAATGAAACCTTTAAAAACTCAAATTTTAGGTGTAATATAACTATTATTATTGTGTTTTAAGAATCACTTATAACTAGTTTCTAAATAAATATTGATTTGTAACAGGTTAAAAAATAAATTTTCTGGTAAAGACCATTTCAAAACATATCTGAATGCAATAAAAAAAGTTTGCTTTTAATTATATATCCAAAATAATTTATAGTAAGAATACAGAGGAAATTAGTCGCGGACTGAAATGCTCGAAGAAAGTAATTATTTTGAATTTTGACACAGCGATCTGAAAGAAACTTTAATTTTATAGTAATTATTAAATATATCAACAATACACAAAACCTTATATACTATCCAAATGAACATTACTCTCCAAATAACACAATAATACAACACTACTACTAAGTTAGAAAAATTGTTATATTACAGCGTACCACAACCAAAAGAATTAAGTGTGACTTAAAGGAACATTAAACTAAAAAAAAAAAGTTAGTCAAAATTGTTCTGTACAACATTGTTTATCGGAATCCTCCTTGATATTAAATGACTCGATGCATCTAATAGAGTCATAGCTTTTAGTTCATCCATCCGATACTTAAAGAGACTATCATTATATAACCTAGCACTAGTACGTGGGATTTGTAAAGGATCACTTCTGGAAATGAACGAAATCGCCAACAGCCAGATGTTATAGTGAGAGAAATAATGTTATTATGGATATATAATTGAATATTAACTATTAAAATATAGTTATTTCGTCATAATGTTCATTTGGGTAGTATAAAAGATGTTGTACGTTTTATATATATATTAATTATTATTTTTAAAAATAGTTTTTATTTGGAGAGTAATGTTCGTTTGGTAGTATATAAGGTGTTGTATGTTGTGGCTATATTGAATTTAAACTATAAAAAATAAATTTTCTTACAGATCTCTGCTTCTTATTTAATAATAATCATTTTCAACGACCTATTTTTCTCATACGCATTTTAACAAGCTTAGTATCATTAGATTTTATTAAAAGGTTGAACACTAACTTTCATGTTTATTTCTCTTAATTTCTTTTACTGAAGACTTTTTAAGTTATATTTTTCAACCAACTTTGTTTGAATTTTTTATAAACAATTATTTTTAAATGATGATTTGGGTTTCAAGTTTATCTAAATTACGTTTTCCTTTTAAGATTATGTTGTTATCTTGTGAATCGCAGTAACTTCCAAAAGCCATTTTTGTATTGAAGAATATTTTGTTCAGAATCATTTGCTTTCTCTTAACAAATTCATATTATGCTTTTAGTAAAAATTGTTCTTTTTATATTTATAAACTTATCCTAATAAATATATACCTACTGAATAATTTATCCCCTTTATTTTATCTCTAATCTATATTTTTTTGATAATTTAAAAAAAATTGTCCAAATTAATCAAACTTTAGATAATTATCGTTCAGATTATCAGCACTCCAGAGAAATCTTTCTTTTATGATATAAGTTCCTTAAACTAGGAATATTAATACTATAGTAACTCAAAATTCAATTATTTACAGAAAAATAAATATTAAGTAACAAAATGGATGTCTCTAAGCGTATTTATTTGCTTTATCAATCCTAAATGTAAAAATAATTATTTTTATGATAAATTTTACAGATTTTTATTGACTTTTTTTAAATTATCACATTGATAGATAACTTTTTAAAAATTTTTATTTTCGGATATTTCCTTAAATAAATTTTACATCTGATCTATTCATAACAAACAAACATAATAACATTAATTAAATGTTTTTAATTCTATCATTTATAATTACCTCAGAGTAATTAAGGTTTTGATAAGATTATATTAATTATAGAAATTGAAGATGAAATACGATCATGAAGAAGTATATTATGGGTTCTATAAAAATTATATTGTAACATTAGCGGATTTATTGCAAAATTTAATTATATAATTTTTTACGATGTCTGGGTGGAAAAACATATCCCCATAAAAATGGACTTTTACGATGAAGGTTTGCTCTTTCCAGGTTCTATGGTCACTAGGGAAGATAAACTTTATTTTTTTTCTCGTGGAGGTTTAAAAAGACGTTCTTTAAACGAAAGTCTTGTTTTATGTTATGACGTTGTTAATTTTAAATGGAATATTACAGTTCACAATATAGGAATCCCCAAATATAATGTATTTCATAACTATGGAAATAATGTTTACATGTTTCCAAAGCATCACGAACATTTTGCCGATGACAATTATACATATTTCTCCATATCTGATAATAAATTGTTTAAAGGTTCTTGGAAGAATATAAATGCATTCGGAGACGATTTTCTTTATATTTATTCTTTCATATACAACCATCAATTATTCGTCCTAGGTTGGATCAATTGGCAAGAATACATATTAAATGATATAAAAATATTTTGCTTAGATTTAAATGATAAAAATTGGAAAGAACAAATCTGCAAATTTGATGGAATTTCCGATTAGGTCTATTTAAACAAAACATTTTTTTATGACCATAATCTTTATGTAATTTCAAAAAATGAAAATTATGAAATCGGTAGTGTTTATGTATTATCCTTGAAGGATTTTGTATGGAAATATGTTTGGAAGTTACCAAAATTATTATTTTTGAGATATTCACAAATGTATGTATTAAAACTCGATGGAAATTTGTATTATTCAACATATGGAGATATAGACAATGGTGAATTAATAAATTCTCTTCATCACATGAAAAGTAGAGTAAAAGTTCCCAGATTAAGTGTTTTATGTCAAGAATTTATTGCAAAACGAAATATTAAACTCACAGGAGAAATTAAGAAAAGTATACTACTGGGAGGTTATTATAGATTAGATAAACATTTCAAAACAAGAACCTAAATTTTTTGATATAGGCAAACATATTTTAAAGAACTTTATGTGTTTGGAGAAAGATTTTTGAAAATTTCTATCTAAATGATATATATAATATTAATGTTTCAGTTTTTTGTTTTTTGTTTTGGAACAAAAACATTTTGTAAGTAATTAAATGATTTCTTATTTTTTCGTCTCTTTTTTAAAAATAGTTTTATTTTTCATAATTTTAATATTGACTACATGTTAGAATAAGTATTTGATTTTTTCATATCAATATACAGGATGATTCTAATGATATAAGATATAGATTCAAGTAATAAATACAAAAAATAACATTAATAAAAATTTTATTTACATTGCTGATAAGATATTGTGACAGTATAATGCAAAAAACAAAAAGTTTCATAGAAAAAAATTAACTATTGTTCAAGTGTACATTTTTAGTTTCAATTAATGTGACATCATTATCAAATTATTAATAAAGAAAAAAAGTCATTTTTATTTTCAAATTTTCCTTTTTTGATAATTTATTTGGAATAATTCAAAAGAGTAAGAACAAATTTCTAATTTTCTAATTGTTCCATAAAATAATGCTCAAGATAAATTTTGTATATTTCTCAATAAGAAAGTTAAATGTTATACTTTTTAAAACAGAATAAGATGTTAAGAAGATATTATCAAGATCTTATAAAAAGATGTCTTTTTTCTATAATTAAAAGAGAAATCATGGAAGAAACTAAAAATTTATACAGAAGAGTATTGAGGGTATAAAGTATTATTTTCGATAGATTATATTAGCAAATAGGTTAATCATAAAGACAGATATGTTTCTAATAATGTTGTTTCTAAATATTACGAATCAATAAGGAATACATAAATTCAAATATATCATATAAAGATATATATAATTCAAAAAAATATAATAACCCAGGCAAAATTTTTTGAACTTAATTTAAATCAGTTTAGTTACATCATGAAAATAATTTTTATGTTCCCATGTAATAAAAAAATTTTCTAAATATTTATTTATAAAATTACAGATTTGCATTTTTAAACATGAATGATTATTTAAAATATGTTTTCAGTGTTTCTCTACATACTTTATTTATGATCCGCTAGTTTTTTAAGATTGGCTTAAACCTACTTTTAGGATTCAAATTATTAAAAACTTGATAAATTAGATGCTATGTAATGTCTATATTAATTATCAATCTCAATTTTTAAAAACTTAATATCCAATAAACAAAAATTTTGTAGTTTAAATAGTAAAAACAGCATACAGAATCTAATATATCCAAATAGTGTCAATTATATGAATAGTGAAACTAAAATATTACATTTTAAAAAGAATTAAACTTATTATACCGATAAGAAATATGATTCCTTCATACTTTCTGCAAAATCTCTAAATATACATTTAAAGAATCTGTAGTTACATTTGGAATATAAAATACTAAATGTTTTTTTTTCCAAAATGATTACAGAATTTATTATCAAGTTATTTACTGAAGATCTTGTAATCTTTAGAAACATCTCTATATTTTTAAATCTTAGGAACTTATAATAAAAATCATTTCTAATGATATCAATCGTACAATTTATTATAATTAAGTAACGATGGTTCAAATATATTACTAATATAATTATAATAAAAAATAAGTAAAAAAATTGTCGATATTTTCTTTTATATCCTGATTTTAAATTTAAATATTATCATAAGGATAAATAATAATACCATCAAACTCTTTATAGCTTTTTTATAAGAGTTAAAGACTACAGGGAGATATTTCAGCGTATAAGATATGTTAATATTTAAATCAATGAGTTTTGGTGTCAAAATTCTAATTTTTATTCAAACTTTTAATAAGATGAAAATCGGAGGATGTAAAATCTGTATAATGAAATATTTCAAAATTTTATTCGTAAATTCACATTCAAAACGGTATTTTTTGTTAGACTATTATTTTATATATTTAAATAATATGCTTTGATATTTTTCTATGGATTATTTGGAAATAAATAAAATTTATGCAAAAATTGTTTTTTGAGTTTCTAGTCCAGTACATTAAAACTTATTCTATAAACTAAATAACCGATAAAAATATGATTACAGTTGAAATCGCTTATAACATGTTCGTTTATAACATAAATATTGCTTATAAGATAAAGATAATTTTATAACAACATAATTTAAAAAATTCTACTTAAATATATCGTTTATATGATAACCGATTATTACAAACAAAAAACCCATAAAAATGAATAATTAGTGAAAAACAATAGCACTGAAAAAAAAGATCGAATAATACATGCAAAAGAAAATGGCAACAAAAAAAAAAGAGATCTGAAAAAAATACAACATGTCTTATTCTAGAATTAACACAATCTCTCAAAACAAAGAAAACATACTTCTATCACAGATTAATTTCAATCAGAAATGCTAAGAATAAAGAGATTGATGAAATTCTCTATTTACGGTTCTTTGAAAAACTTTTTGAGAAAGTTCCAATAGATTCTGAAAGACTTTGTATAAAAGCGAATGAAATTGCTAAAAATCTAGATGTTCATGGGTTTAATTGTGATCGAAGTTGGATTCAACGATTTAAACGGAGGCTTAATATAGTAAGTGGTAGTTTATCTGGAGAATCAGCCGATGTTTTTCAAACTACGGTAGAATTTTGGTTAAAGAATACATGGCTACGATTGAGAGAAAAATACCCCGTAAAATTTTTTTTAATGGTGTTGAAACTGGGGTTTTTTATACAGAACTTTCGCAGAAAACTGTGAAATTCAAGGGTGAAAAATGTCACGATGGAAAATTATCAAAGGAGCGTATTACTATACGTTTATGTTCAAATTTTAACGGGAAAAAGGTAAATTGGTTGTTATCGGAAAATCCAAAAAACCAAGGTGTTTTAAAAATATAAAAACACTACCATTTAAATATTTCAATAATCAAAAATCTTTAATGATAGTATAGATCTGGTCTTCTTTGATTATCATGTGGGATACGAAATCAAGAAGTGCAAAAAGAAATATTCTTTTGGTAGTAGATAATTGTATTGCTCATCCAAATATACAGGGTAAATTAACAAATATTTAACTTGCGTTTCTCCCACCAAACTGCACAAGTGAGTTGCAACCTATAAAAAAGGGATTTTATTTAAAACAATCAAAAGTATTGATAAAAAAGAGAATATGTCTATAACAGTGTTAAACGCTATACTTGGCATGTGTTGTTAATGCAAAGCTATACCCACTTCAGTTTTTGAAAATTGTTTTGTTAGTGTAACATTTTTTGATAAATCGATACTTTCAATACACTAATAAAAAATCCATTTTGATGTTACAGATGATATAAATGACAAGGAAATGCAAGAATTTTATAATGTTGATAGTGAAATATATTGATATGGTACGAATACAGAGGATGATATAGTCAATTAAAATAAAGAAAGAAAAGAAGAGGAACAAGAGAATTTTAAAATCAAGTTTCATAAAGATGAATTTAATACAAAGGAAATTGAAAATGTTAGTGAATTAGAAACTCTTGGTATTTTTGAGAAAGGTGGACAATTCACTTTTATTTGGCAGTTAAAATTGTTTAGAAAAATTTAACGCCCTTAACATTTTAAAAAATTATCGTAGAAAAAGGTCATTTCAAACAAAAATCAACAATTATAAAGAGTAAATGAATAAGATTTTACTCTAAATATTTAAAGGGTGTTGTTTAATTGGTTTATTAAACTAAGAATGATATTTTTTTATTTAAAAAAGTCGAATTTTGTTTCAGTGTCAAGTTTTATTTATTAAACCAGGTTCGTAGTTATTAATACTTGTTATAATAAAAAAATCACATAATTATAAATCAAATATAATAAATAATATTAACTATACATTTAAATTCAACCATAGTAGTTTTTTGAAATATTTATACATTGACAAAAAAGTTCCTTGTGTATTTTCTATAAATCTTTAGATTTTTAGATTTTAATCAAATAATCGTTTATAACTCAAATCGGTTATAACGAAGTAAATATAAAATCTATTTAAAAAACTTAATAACCGATTTCAACTGTATTAGTTTAAATATGAATCAATAAGAGTTCTTATAAAAGTATTTAAAATCCAAGATTATTTAAATCTTAAGGACCTAATACATCTTTAACTGTTGATTTATTTGCAAGGGTAAAAAAATATAAAATTATGATTGTAATTGTAATTTTAATTTTAATTGATATTTTAGTAATTATATATTTTTAAGACATAATAAAATGATTATTTGATACTGACTTTATTTTCATTTTTGTTTTCCGTTTTCAAAAATACCAGTCAAGTATAGATGTTTTTAAGTTGATTAAATACTAATATGTATATGATTAGTTTTATATATAATAAATTTAATGTTTTACTTAAATCAAGAATAAGAAGTTTAGTCATTATGGAATACCAATAAGTATACTTAAATTAATATTTTTTAAAGTTTTAGTTCTATATATTTGTTGCATTCAGCTATATAGCTTAACAAACTAAAGAATACTTTAATGTTATTAGATATCGATATGCATATTAAAATAAAATTTTCTCTAATAATGCCAGTTTTATATTTTATTATATTTAGCTCTCTATTTAAATTCGCAGTAAAATTATTTTAACCTTATTAGATACCCATATGCATATTAAAATAATATTTTATCTAATAATGTTAGTTTTTTATTTTATCTCATTTATATCTATATAAATCATACTATAAATAACTTGTACATTATTAAATACAGGTATGCATCTTGAAAATAACATTTTCTCTAATAACGCTAGTTTTTTATTTTATCTCATTTATATCTATATAAATCATACTATAAATAACTTTTACATTATTAAATACAGATATGCATCTTGAAAATAACATTTTCTCTAATAACGCTAGTTTTTTATTTTATCTCATTTATATCTATATAAATCATATTATAAATGACTTTTACATTATTAAATACAGGTATGCATCTTGAAAACAACATTTTCTCTAATAACGCTTGTTTAATATTTAATTGGATTTAGCTCTTATTTATATCCAGAATCAAATGGTTTTGAGGTTATTAGTGACCAATGTGCATATTGAAGATAACATTTTCTCTAATAACGCTAGTTTTTTATTTTATCTCATTTATATCTATATAAATCATACTATAAATAACTTTTACATTATTAAATACAGGTATGCATCTTGAAAATAACATTTTCTCTAATAATGTTAGTTTTTTATTTCATCTCATTTATATCTATATAAATCATACTATAAATAACTTTTACATTATTAAATACAGGTATGCATCTTGAAAATAACATTTTCTCTAATAACGCTAGTTTAATATTCAATTGGATTTAGCTCTTATTTATATCCAGAATCAAATGGTTATGAGGTTATTAGTGACCAATGTGAATATTGAAAATAAAATTTTCTCTAATAATGTTAGTTTTATATTTTATTGCATTTAGATCTATAGTCAAATTAAAAGAATGTTGACATTAGTGAATAGCTATATGCATTTGAAAATAACATTTTCTCTAATAATGTTAGTTTTATATTTTATTGCATTTAGATCTGTAGTCAAATTAAAAAATGTTGACATTAGTGAATAGCTATATGCATTTGAAAATAAAATTTTCTCTAATAATGTTAGTTTTATATTTTATTGCATTTAGATCTATAGTCAAATTAAAAAATGTTGACATTAGTGAATAGGTATATGCATTTGAAAATAACATTTTCTCTAATAATGCTAGCTACATGTTTATTTAATTTGAACCTATATAAATCAAACTATAAATAACTTTTATATTATCAAATACAGATATACATATTGAAAGTAATATTTTCTATATTGCTAGTTTTATTGCATTATCTATCTAATTAAATATCACTATATTTATCCGTTTTATATAACATACTGTGATAAAAACACATAAACTTTCTGAACCAAGTCTTTTTAATTTACCTTAAATCTTTAAAAAATGGAAGAATTCTCATATGAAAGTATAAAAAATTAATTTAACAGTTCGATTTTTGTTAAATTTAAAATTTTGCATTGGTATTTATTTTTAGAATCACTCTTAGTAATCTATAATTTTCAATATAATAAAATTGTTATTATTATGACACTTTATTATATAATAGTGATGGATGTTTACTATAATATTTTAATGTTTCAATTTTAAATTAAAACTGGCTTTTTATTGTAAAACTAAACGATTAAATATTATTGAATACATCATTTCTTTTTGAAGAAACTCATGAAGCTTTATTTCAAGTTATTTTTATTTGATATATTATTTTAAGCATCATATATTTTAAAACTATGAAGGATCATTATAAATCTACTTGTAAAGATAAAAAAATAAAAATTAAGTTTTAGTTAAGTATAATAATTTTAAATAATAAAACTTTTAAAGACAAATACCCTTAAAAAATCAATAGTTATCAATCATTCATTTTGATTATCTATTCCAAATTTAAAAAAATAGAATGCATAGTTGTGAAAACTCGACAAGGTATTTCTGTGTAAGTTATAGCTTCGATACACCGAATACCATATTACATAATACTATCAAGCATTTTTTTCAATCTGGATTTGTATGATATTAACAAAAAGTTGGGTGTAGGTGCTCAAAGCTATCTTAAATATACAAAAAAGATTAATAGCTCATATTAAATATGAATTTACTTTTACACCTTACCTGCTTTGTAATAATATTATTTAAATTTTAACTTGCGAATATTAATAAAGAAGGGTGACAGATGCTTACACATATTTACTTATATTAAAATTGATTCATATAAGGAGAAATGACTTAACTAAATTTTATCAAGCTTTAAAAGTTGATAATTATGATGTCCACTTTATTGACAACAGAATTTTTATTATTAGGATAATTTATGAGGAATTTGAGTGTTGAATTATAAATTTGTTGTTACCACAAAATAAACGAATAAGACATGTTTTGAAAAAAATTTATACTTGTTTAATTTGTTTTGAAAATAGGAATTCGATATTTTTATTGATAATACATGTATTCAATATTTATTGGTTATTATAACTTTCATCAAATTTACTTTATACGCCAAATCAGTTCAACCCCCTTGTTAGCTATTTTTTAACTCAATTAAAGATTTATTTTCCATTTTGTGTGGAGCTGCCCAAAATTAAATTGAATCGCCAAATCTAATATATAAAAAGATTTAAGAAGTAATTAAAGAATATTGTAGGAACTTCTATATAAAAATTTGTGGCTTATTTCAAACATTAAAGTTAAACCAAGAAATCATTGAATAATTAATAAATTTTACTATTATAAAATGTTGTTTAATATTTAAACTGATTGCAAAATTTATGTTATTTAACAAAAAACCTTATATATTTATTATCATATGAAAAGATATTTGAAAATATGTTTCATTTATGATCTTCGCTTAAATTAAAATCCAAAAAAATTAGAAACCTTAAATTTTATACAGCTATATATTTACATCCATACAATGACAATTTTAATTAGATTCTATTTTTAAGTCTTATTTTTATTGATTAATTTAAAAACAGAACATGTACAGGGATTCCTTATATTTTGTAATACTTAAAATCTTATTATTTTCCCTTTCTAAATATAATCATTCTGTTGCAAATTAGTCATTATTTGTCCTTAAAAATGAAGCAAATTAATTATTTATCAAAAGCAAGATTGTAAATTCAACTATATTTTAAGGTTATTTAGCTACCACAAATTTTATAAAAATTTCAAATCAAAAAAGAATTCAGGATAATTAGTTTGAACAAAATAATTGATTTTTACTATAAATTTACCAAATATGAGTAAGTAATTTTACTTTTATAGAATAATATTAACAATATAATAAAAAATATATAACCATTCTGCCTAGGTACAAATTTTATGATTCAAAAATCAAATATATTTAAACGACTTGAGAATATTTCCAAAAATAATTGAATCATAGTAATAAAATATTGAAAGTTAGAGTAGACTGCTATGTACTTTATTATTTTGAATGAAATAAAATATGATGATGTATTTTCTGGATTTTCCAAGTTCTAAAAAGCAAACCAATCCTAGTATAACACTAATCTTAAATATGTGAGCTATAAAAATCAAATTTCCTATATAAATATAGATATCAATAAATTCTTATAATAGTTTAAATTTATTATATAAAAAAATGTTGATATTTTATTGAAATAACGTATATTGGAATTTTTTATTTTTATTAAGGTTAATGTTTCTTGTCAAATAAAAATAATAAGATAGTATATAACCATTTTAATACTCTAATTTAATCAAAAACAGATAATATGCAAGAAATATTATAGTCTTAAAAATTGGGCTTCATCTGTAGATTTATGGAGTATTTTAGAAAAAATGTTTTTTAAATTTTCTAGCCAAAAATTTAATTAAAAAAATTATAAAAAAAACTTCATTACTATTATATACATTAAGTGTTATATATTTAATGAGAAATGTATTATAATTAGGGGACTAAAATTTGAAAATTGCACAATTTTGCATGAAAAAGTTTTTTTTCATAGTAAATTATGCAAAATTATGCAAAATCATTAAACCATGAAAACCATCAAAAATTATTAAAAAGAACGGAAAGCCCAAAAATATATTCAACAGCATATGAATGAATTCACACTATTTGTAAATTGCAATATTTATTGTAATATATGCGCAGTAGGGGTAAATCCTGATCAAAAATATGTTGTAGATAGCCGTATAAAATCTAAAAAACACATAGATGGAACAAAAAAACCAGTTAAAGATAATAAAAATGATTCAAAAACATTCCTTAAGAGCCCAAAAAGTTTTTTTTTGGACAATATTACTTAAGCACTAACCTCATGTGCTATATCATTAAAGAATCTTAGAAATCCTGATTTAATATTTTTTTTCGATAAAATTTGATCCAAACTGCCATCTAAGACCACAATAAGAACTCATATTTAAGACCAATACTCAAAGAATATGAGAGAAAACCTGAAAAAAATCTTAAAAACAAGATCATTTTCACATTAGCTGACGAATTGTGCATAAATCAGAAAAAATACCTTAATTTCATGGCTGCATCCATTGAAAATCCCAAAAAAATATTTTTATTTAAGGTTTTTTAATAGAGTTTAGTATAAATTCCACAATAGTATCAGAAAAAATACTTTAATTTCATGGCTGCATCCGTTGAAAATCCCAAAAAATACTTTTATTAAAGGTTTTTTTAATAGAGTTTAGTATATCACAATAGTATCAGAAAAAATACCTTAATTTCATGGCTGCATCCGTTGAAAATCCCAAAAAATATTTTTATTAAAGGTTTTTTTAATAGAGTTTAGTATATCACAATAGTAACAGAAAAAATATCTTAATTTCATGGCTGCATCCGTTGAAAATCCCAAAAAATATTTTCATTAAAGGTTTTTTTAATAGAGTTTAGTATAAATTCCACAATAGTATCAGAAAAAATACCTTAATTTCATGGCTTCATCCGTTGAAAATTCCAAAAAATACTTTTATTAAAGGTTTTTTTAATAGAGTATAGTATGAATTCCATAATTGTATCAGAAAAAATACCTTAATTTCACGGCTGCATCCGTTGAAAACCCCAAAAAAATATTTTTTTAAAGGATATTTAATATAGTTAAGTATAAATTCCATTATAATATCAGAAAAAATACCTTAATTTCATGGCTGTATCCGTTGAAAATCCCAAAAAATATTTTTATTAAACGTTTTTTTAATAGAGTTTAGTATAAATTCCACAATAGTATCAGAAAAAATTTTGGACTGCCTGAGAGAATATGAAATTGAATATTCTAACATCAACCTCTTTATTAATGATGCAGCGAGATATATGAAGAAGGCTGAGACCTTTATGAAAGAAAAGAATTCGAACTTGTTTCATATATTATGTATGGCTCATATTGTACATAATTATTCGATGCAGATTAAAGGTAATTATTACAGATTTGATAATTTAATCAGTTCTTTGACAGCTATAACTGTTAAAAATGCACAGAATAGACGCCTTTTAGAACAAATTGGTAAAATACTATATGTTATTGTGACTAGATGGAGTAGTTGGCTTCATGCAGCTATATTCTATTCCAAAAATTTTGTTAAAATACGGAATATAGTAGAAAATATGGAAGATAATGCAATTTTAATGAGGAATGCAAAACTTTTATGCTTTAATCCAAAATTGTATGATGATTTAATTGAGATAAATTATTCATATGAATTTGATTTGCATTATGGATGAATTAGAAATATTAGAATTACTGTTAAATAATGCCTTTTAAAAACTAGATAAAATAAGATTTAAACTTGACCAAATATACTTGTCAAGTTATATTGTAAAGAGACTTCAAGAAGGAGATATAAAATAAATTTTTAAGTTAAAAAATACAAAAATTGACCCATTAATATATACTTATCTATTTAATTGCTGTTCAACTTCTATAGCAGTAGAAATGAGCTTTTCAATGCTTAAAAGAATGTTGAGGGTTGAAAGAAATTTCGCAGCAAATTATGTCAAGTCTTATTTCATAACTTATTACAACACAAATTTGAGTTGAAAGAAATTTCGCAGCAAAAAATGTCAAGTCTTATTTCATATCTTATTACAACACAAATTCGGGTTGAAAGAAATTTCACAGCAAAAAATGTCAAGTCTTATTTCATATCTTGTTACAACACGAATTCGGGTTGAAAGAAATTTCGCGGTAAAAAATGTCAAGTCTTATTTCATAACTTATTACAACACAAATTCGAGTTGAAAGAAATTTCGCAGCAAAACATGTCAAGTCTTATTTCATAACTTATTACAACACAAATTCGGGTTGAAAGAAATTTCGCAGCAAAAAATGTCAAGTCTTATTTCATATCTTATTACAACACAAATTCGGGTTGAAAGAAATTTCGCAGCAAAAAATGTCAAGTATTATTTCATAACTTATTACAACACAAATTCGAGTTGAAAGAAATTTCACGGCAAAAAATGTCAAGTCTTATTTCATATCTTATTACAACGCAAATTCGGGTTGAAAGAAATTTCGCAGCAAAAAATGTCAAGTCTTATTTCATAACTTATTACAACACAAATTCGAGTTGAAAGAAATTTCGCAGCAAAAAATGTCAAGTCTTATTTCATATCTTATCACAACACAAATTCGGGTTGAAAGAAATTTCGCAGCAAAAAATGTCAAGTCTTATTTCATAACTTATTACAACACAAATTCGAGTTGAAAGATATTTCGCAGCAAAAAATGTCAAGTCTTATTTCATATCTTATTACAACACAAATTCGGAATGAAAGAAATCAAGTTGTAAGAGGATTAAAAATGGTAATTTAGGAAAATATTTCTTCCATAATTTCTGATTCAATTTTTTTCCATAATTTTTGGACAATTTTTGGCATAATTTCGGGCCCCCTAGTAATCATATTATTTTTAAAATTTGTTACATTATTTTAGAAACATAATTCATAAACACTTAAATAGTTTGTATATATATGGCACAAATTTTTAATATATAAATCTGGTTTTAATAATATTGTAAAAAAAATAAATCATTTGTCTTTTAATTACTGACTTGGTTGTTTATTATAAACTGTTATCAATCTGTTAAATATTAATGCATTTGGTCTTTTAGGTCTGCAAAACTTTTTATTACCAACATTTAATTTTTTAATTTTGTCTAACTAATAAATTAAAATTATATTTACATATTTAGATATTTAGATTGTAGAACAATTTCTACTGGAAAAATAAAATGTTCCACTTTTTCTTCACACGAACCCAATAGTGATCCACTGTATTGATACATTTTTAAAGTAGATAATGAAGATATTATTAAAAGCTTATCTTCATCAAAAATGAGAATTTGGTCAGAGACTTCTTATCGAAAAAATATTACCTTTTATCTTACCATTATTCATAACTAAACTGTCAAACGTAGTAAAATAATCAATGTCTTCCAGCGTATCAGCTACCTAATGTTTATAAAAATCATTTACTTTTGGTAATATAACAACATCCAAAACTTTTTCTTGGTCTGCTGTCATATTAAAGTTTTTTATGAAGGCTTCAATATCAGTGACTTCTTTATCCTTTGGAACAAAAAATAAATGAAACTATATTATTTAAAAATTTATGCTTCAATTTTATTTCCTTCAAATGAATCATTTTCTCCCTTAACATTATCTTCACATGCAAATACTATTTCAGTATACAAATATTTATATTCTTTCTGTTTATATGTAATTTCAAAAGGAAACTTTTCAAACGTAATTTTAATATTTTGTTCAAGCTGCCCAGAATAATTAATGTTATAAGTTATTTTTTTATCTAGTATTTTAGTGAAAGTAAGTGGAAAATTGTTTCCAGTTACTTGATTGAATTTAGTAAGCTTTATTGGTGATAAATTTCTTCCAAAGCAATTTTCTGGATCATAAATAGAATAAATTACAATAGATAACAACTAAGAACTTTAAATATGAAATTACTGAAAACAAGAAAATCTGAAACAGCATTTTATTATCGATTAATTATTGGTAAGAAGATTATCATTGGTAGTTTCACACTGAATAGTAGAATTATGCTGCATAATAAATACCTGCAAAATATATATTCAGAGATTACAAAAATATTTCTACGAAGCAAACCTTTTTAAAATGCAGTTTTGTATTATTACATTCAATTAATATTCTATCTTTTCAAATACCTTTATAGTTAACATTTTAAAGGATTTGTTGACTTTATAATATTCTTTTATGAATTCAAAGAATCATAATTAATGTTAATAACTATTTATATAATAAGATTTTACAAGATGTTTGAATTAAAACTTTATACAGCGACAAATAAATTTAATTGTTCCTATTTTAAAATCAATAAGTTATGTGAATAAAAAAATTAATATTTTAAACTTTCTATTTACAATATTCAAATATAAAAAAATTATTATACTTTTTTTGACATTTATACAATTTAATTGTATTTTTACACGACATACGTATAATATTAAAGAAAAAACTGTATCATTACATTGATTATTTTTAATGGATACAAATAAAATATAATTATCAAATAAGTTTTTCTAATTGATTTTTTTTAAGTTAGTCAAGTAAATTTATTAATGTACATGTACTGATAAAATTTATTTTAAATAAATAATGTAGTTTAAAACTATACTTTGCTAACGAAAAATAGTATTAATTAAAAGGAAGTAGAATTAATAATAAAAAAATAATTTTAAAGAGACTTTAGTGTTCAGGTACTTACAATCTCTAAATAAAGGTAATTAAAAACTATTTAAATGAAAACATATTTTGAATAACATTGCATTATTATATTACATAAAAATGAATATAATTCCATAATTAAATACAAAAATTATCATCTCAACATATTTAATATTATAATTCAAAATTCAAAAATTAACTTCACAAATTATATAATGATACCATTTATAAGAATATAATATAATCCATTTTTTATCCATTATAAACAGTTTCAATAACTTTTATATAAAATTTATAGGTTTTGAATTTATAAAAAGTTTAATTTTAATTTGCTTGAACGTATCTTTTGCGTTTAATTTTTATATTTAATTACAGTACCTTGATTAATATATTAATGAAACAGATAATATTTATTTAATTATATATGTATGTATGTAAGCAGTTTTCATACTAACACAAATTATCAGTACTAGTGCCTCTATTATTTACTAGCCATAAATTTTGTTTTATTTTAGTTGGCAACTAATCAACTAGAGACATCAATTTACTCATTTTGATGTTAAATACAATACTCTGGTCAAACAACAGTTATTGTAAACTAAAGATAAGACTAATTTTAACACCGTAATACCCATAGTAAACATTATAGTCACACGCTAGATATATCACCAATAGTGTAAATTCATGTGTTAAGCATATTGTAAATTATTATTTATTGATGTAGCCTATTTTAACAAAGAAAAATTATTTGAATTTGACCCTAGTAAAAAATAAAATTTAAATTTTAGATAACTCTGATAATGTAGCAATAAGTTTATAATTATAATACTTTAGTGTTTAAGATTGGTGAAATGATATAAATCAATATATTTAACTATTTTAATGGAATTTAGATAAGATTCAAATTAGTAAAATTTCTTATGTTGAGTTCAAATATTGTAAGGGTCTAGTTATTAACCTAGTTATAATTAAATTTTTTATTGAATTTGGATTAATTCCAGTCAAATATTTTGTTGACTTAATGAATATCCTACATTATTTGTTTTTGTATCGGGAAGTATACTTTATTTTAATTAAAGTTTTATTTAGCTTTGGGATAATTGTGGAAATAAGTGATATTGTAAGGAAAGATTTATCATTAGTAGATAATTTATCAACTGGAGGATCAATATAACTTTTTTGGTTTTCATTATTTATGAAGATATTGACACTTTCCATTCTTATGATCAAAAAATTTTCCAGGATGCAAAAGAATAAGAATTAACTTATTGATAAGCTATTTTATAATCTATCGTTATTTTTTTTATTAAGGAAATTTATAATGGCGGGAAGTGTGTTTTTAATATACTAACTATGTAAAATAAGATTTTAATGTTTCTTGTTATCTTTTTTGATGAAAACTTTATATTATTTAAGTAATTTAATTTTAAATTTTGGTTTAATTAAAAAAAAATACAATTATTTCAAGAAAGAATTATTGAACATTAATCTTCCATAATTCTTAAATATTAATGAAAATTATAAATATTCATTTGATAAAAATATACAAATGAATTATATTAAAAGATATAAATATCCATTATATAAAGTTAATTTGCACATTAATTTTGAACTTTGAAAACAATACCTTGTATTCTTTGTTTTATAATGGCAAAGATATATTGATAAAATCCCAAACATTTTATGTTGGATTAAGTTTAAAAAATAAAGCAATATACGTACGGCTCATCTAAATCACATTAATATTTTAGATTTTATTTCATTTAAATTATTAAATTGGTATAATCTTTTATTCTAATTTAACTTATAGGTTATAAAAAATAGCTTTTACGTGTCTTGACGGTTTAATGATTTCCTGTTTTTTTTTGCATTCTCAAGTTGATATAACTAATTTTCATGTATATTCATATTTTTTTTAAAAATAAAAAATATAATTTATTCTATATTCTTATTTTTTATGTCAAAGTCAAATAATAATTAAAAAATCAATATATTTTATTGTATATATCATTAAATATAAATATTATTTTGTTCCTTAATTCTCTTTAATAGTAATTGTATCTGCAAAAGCTCCATATTTCTTATTTTTCAATTTATATTACATTAAATTCCTTAAAACATTTTACTGTTTCATTTATTTTTATGTATTAAATTGTGAAATAATTTAATGGATAATAATTTGTTATTCTTATGTTAATGTTTTTTATGTTCATAAATACTTTTAATTGCTATCTAATCATCTATATTTTCAAATAAATAAATTTCTCATGTTTCTTTAATTCTCTTATATTTAATTATTCAAATATACAATTTTAAATTATAAAAAACTATAAATAAAGACAGCTTTTTCATAATCTTTTTGATTTATACATTTTTTTTTCTTTTTGAAAAAATATTATACAAATTACTTATAAATATAAGTTGAAACGCATTTAAATTCTTACGAGTTTTTTTTTATAAGCTACTATCTTAGTAAAAATAATGTTTTGGAAATCCCGCCTAAAAATCGAAATCACAATATTAAAAACAAATTTATTATTCTTTAATTAATTATGTCGGAAAATAAACGAAAGACATATACATTAAGATTCAAGCTCGATGCTGTAAATTAATCTCAAGAATCATCAACTGCTAAGGCTGCTGATCATTTTGGTGTACATATTAGTCTCATTAAGCAATGATAGTCTCAAAAAAATCTAATCGAGTCTAAGGGCAATAAAGAAGCTAAAGATGTCAAGAGAATCCACTCAATTCAGTGGCCTGATTTGAAAGTAAAGGTTAAGGATTGGATTTTAACATGAAGAAAGCAAAGAAACATGGTGTCAGGAACTTTAATATTGCCAGAAGCAAGAAATTTAGCCATACATTCAAAAATCAATCATTTTAAAGGACCAGCATACTAGGTTTATAGCTTTATGAAGAGTAACAAGCTTGCTATTCCTGCTGTCAGCTCGGTTGGTAAGAGACTGCCTAAAAACTGGAAAGAAAAAATGAAAAGTTTAGTTGATTGGGACTCTACACAAAGCAAATTATCCACTTGAACATATTTGCAATATGGATGAAGTAAAAGTAACATTTGATATGCCATCAAAATTCACTATAGATGAGAAAGGCTTAAACGAATACCACATAATTATAACAGATGCAGAAAAATGTCATTTTACTGTAGTTTTTGTGTGTAACTGCTGATGGTAAAAAAACTTACATCGTATGTGATTTTTAAATGCAAAACATTGCCATCAGGATCGTTTACATCAAATTTCATAATATTAGCAAATGAAAAGTCTCAAATGACTTCCACTGAAACTTAATTGTGGCACAATAAAGTCTGGATGAAATTAAAAGGTTCAATTTTTCATTGAAAGTCACTCTTGATGCTTGACTCTGCACCAGGACATCATACGGCGGAAGTAAAAACAAAATTTGCGTCATTTGAAACTTTTATCTCAATGATTCCCGGAGAAATAATAAAGAAGCTTCAAGTTTTATATATTAGTATCAATAAACATTCAAGGCTCATCTTCGACGAAATTAAAAAGATTGGATGGTCAGTGGCTATAAGCAATACACTAAGTCTGGAAATTTCAAAACAAGCTATATGTGAAGAAATTTATACATGGATATCTGAGTCTTGGAAAGCAGTTCTTGTTACAGCAATTATGAATGGATTTTAAAAGACAGAAATTTAATTTTATGAAAATGATGAAGAGGTAGAAATTGAAGAACGAGAATTAAATGATAAAGATCAAATGATTCGAGAACAAGTCGTTGATATTTTCATTGATAAAGACAATTTTACTAGTAGGAATGAAGATGATTTGAAATAAAAATTAATATTATAGTAAAATTGATAATCATTATCCATTTTTTTCTTAATTTTTTACTAAGCTACCATTTTTTACTAAGAGCTTATTGGCCGAAAAAATATTTTTTTAATTATATTTAGATCGTAGTCTATAACCAAAAAACTTGGTAATTATTATTCTCTATAACATTTGAATATATGTTTTTCTTTTAATTCAGATTATTAAAACTTTTCTATATTAGAACTATATTTTATACTTGAAATAACAACTTAACTTCAAATAATAAAGATTTTCTGTTTCTTAACCAAATTCTTTGTTATGAAGTTTAAAAATTTTTTATATGATTCTCTAAAGTAGAGGTTTCTAAGCGGTGGGTTTGCGACATAAAAGTAAGTCGGAAAGGTCTGGCATGTGAGTCGCAAAAATTTTTAAAAAACAATAACTGTTTTCGTTTTTTTTTAACAACCTGCAAACATCATACTTTTTGCCTGTATAACTAGCTGAAGAACAACATTTGACAATTATTGGGCTAAAACTAGCTTCTACTTATTCGTGTACATGAACAGAAAATAGTGTGTGAACTTAGCAAGGGAGGGTTATAAAAATGTCTGCTATTTAAAGAATAAACAACTTTATTTAAACGGAAACTATTCAATTTTAAATTATAAAAAATATCCGAAAAAAATAAATATGAATAAATTTTTGAAACGAAAACGCAAATCTTTCTCATATGTGAGTGGTCATAGCTCAGAGACAAAGACAAACAATCATGTTGGTTTAACGCTTGATAGTCGACCTCCGAGTATAAAAAAGACATGTCCTGCGAAGCGTAAATATTATGAATCATATCTAACTTACGGATTTATTTTAACTGACTGAGGCAATGAATGAAGACCTCAGTGTGATTTGTTTGGAGATTCTTGCCAATACTAGCATGAAGCCATCTAAACTGGCGCGTCACCAGGAAACAAAACTCCGTGATACTGTCTGTAGGTCCGCAGATTTTTTCAAATATAAAAGTAAAGGATTGAAGAAGCAAACTTCCAACTTTAAAAAATTTACTGCACTAATTTCCAGCGGATTGAAGGCATCATACAAAGTTGCACTGAGAATTGCAAAGGCTAAAAACCCCCATACAATAGTGGAGGAATTAATTCTTTCATCTGCAATCGATATGGCAATAAAAGTGTTAGGAGAGACCATAGCTAACAAGATTCGCGCAATCCCGTTATTAAAAAACACTGTAAATCGACGCATTGAAGACATGACAGTTTTTGTAAAAGAACAATTAGTAAACAGTTTAAAAATTAGCAAAAAATTTGTGTTGAAGTTGGATGAGTCAACTGATGTTGCTGACTGTGCAATACTTTTAATGTTTGTGCGATTTATTAATTACATTGATTACATTCTTCAAGAAGAATTTCTTTTCTCTATAGAATTACCTACCAAAACTACAGGTGAGAAAATATTT
Organism: Ceratonova shasta; assembly: GCA_918559645.1. Classification (NCBI taxonomy): domain Eukaryota; kingdom Metazoa; phylum Cnidaria; class Myxozoa; order Bivalvulida; family Ceratomyxidae; genus Ceratonova; species Ceratonova shasta. The sequence goes on along the minus strand of CAKKLC010001215.1, from coordinate 44,358 downwards.
CGATGTCTTTATACCTTCATAACTAAAAATGGTTTGGGATGGATTAAATGTGTGGTTGTTACAACAGATGGAGCAACAGCCATCACAGTTAAACATTCTGGTGTCATAAAACGCATAAAAAATGTTGCTCTTAATGATGTCCTATACCATTGTTTCATACACCGTTAAGCATTGGCTGCAAAAGATCTCGGCGAAGAACTTCATGAAGTGATGAGGAATATAATAAAAATTGTAAATCACATTAAAACCAGTGCTCTTAATGTACTTTTATTTAAACTTCTCTGTTCTGAGATGGTGGCTGAACACAAACACTTATTCTTTCACACAGAAGTTCGATGGCTATCATAAGGTCTGGTTCTCCTTAGACTTTTTGAATCAAGACAAGAGGTGTATGCATTTTTGGTAAACAAGAAATCAGCAATGTGTAGCTACCTTGTTGACACTGATGGGTTAGCAAAATTAGCCTATTTGGTTGACATTATAAATAGTCTCAATGATCTAAATTCGAGTTTACAAGGCAGAGACAGTTGTTTGTTCAAACATGGAGATAAAATATAAGCGTTTTTAAAAAAACTTACACACTGGAAAGTTCGTATTAGTCAGGAACTATTAGACATGTTTCCTTATTTGAATGAATTTATTTTTTTCCAGGATGATTTGGATGATACTGCCAATCAAGTCAGCCTTGAAATTACAAATTCATGCCGTTTGGAATTGCTACATGCAAAGTTTTTTCATTATTTTCCTGCAGAAAATATGGCACAAGTGGAGCAAAATGCTTGGATACGTAACCCTTTTCAAGCGGATATCACTAATGTTACTTTGCTCGCTGCAAATGAAGCACAACTTATAGACCTTACATGTTATGGATCTCTAAAAAGAATTGTTTTTAGAAAATAGTCTCAATTTTTGGCTTAATACTGCAACTGTATTTCCTGCACTTTTTGATATTTCATTGTCGTTTATGTTGCCATTTTTAAACATATACCTAGGTGAAGCTGGGTTTTCAGCATTGACGACAATGAAAACTGAATACATAAACAGGATGTGCACAGACAACGAACTGAGACTGTGCCTAACTTGTTTTAAACCATACATTGACTTACGTGTTAGAAACATACAGGCCCATCCTTCACATTGTATTTTTTTAAAACTTGACAGCATAAATATTAATTCAATTGTTATAACACTGTTAAAACTGTTGCTTTTGCATTGCAATAAATTTTTTACTGTTTTCCTAAGTTTCATTTTTATGTTTTAAATGTACTTATTTCTAAAGTTTCTAAACGCTGTCTGTAAATCGAAATATTTTGACTCTATTTATTAGATATTACTAAGTACTCGATGCTTAATTTTATTCAGTGGGTCCCAGGATGTCAAAAATATTTCCAAGTGGGCCTAGCGCCAAAGATGTTTGAAAACCTCTGTTCTAAAGTAAGAATTTTATCTTATAAATAGTTAAAATTTATATAAAAGTAGTAATTAATATTAATTTAGATCAGACCTGGGCAAAGTACGGCCCGCGGGCTACATGCGAGCTGTTTACACACTGGCGAGAAAAAATTTATTTTGAAAAATATTCAAAATGAATTTTTTTTTATTATAGCACTAAAAATAATAAATATATTTTTATTTTTTTACTGAAGGGTTTATCAAGGCATACTGTGTAAAAATTTGAATATTTTTTACAAGTTTTTTGTTTTTTTTAAATACACTTCTCACAACGTAAATTAATGATAAAGTATGGTAAAAAAATGTTTTTGCTTAAAATATAAAATTAGATTAATTAGTCAGTAATAATCTGCTTACAGTTCGTTTCAGATTATTATACGTGTAAAAAAATTGTTTATAGTGAAATTAAAATTTATTGAATCCTATTGAAAAATGAATAGAAAAAGAAAAATTGATCAGGAGTGCCGTGTTTTCAATGAAGACTGGAAAACTAAATATTTTTTTACTGAATTTAAAAATAAAGCTATATTTCTTATTTGTCAGGAAAGTCTAGCAGTCTTTAAAGAATATAATATTAAGAGACATTTCACTACTAAACATTCTGCATATGGATCCGGCTTAACTCCTACAGCCAGAAAGAGCACTGCTGCCAAGCTATACGTGAATTTATCTCGACAAGGAAATACTTTCGTATGACAAAATGCAGAACAAGAAGCTGCTACAAAGGTTAGTTTAATTATTGCTCAAAAAATTGCAAAAAACAATAAACCATTTTATGATGGAGGATTCATTAAACTGTGTATGATTGCAGCAAGTGATATCATATGTCCTGAAATTTAAAAGAAATTTGATACTGTCAGCTTATCACGACGAACCATAACTCGACGAATTGAATGTATCAACGATGATTTTAATCAGCAACTATTGGCTGTATTACAATCATCAATATGGTGCTCGATTGCTCTTGATGAGAGCATTGATAAAAAGGATACTGCATAATTGGTAATTTTCATCCATGCATGTAACGCTTATTTTGAAATCGTTGAAAAACTATTGACAATGGAGTCATTGAACGGCCAAATAACTGGAACTGACATCTTCAAAAAAGTTGAAAATAGCTTAGCAAAATATAACTTGTCGTGGAATAAAATAATAAGTTTTACAACTGATGGAGCATTAAGCTTAACAGGCCCAAAAATTGGACTATTAAAGATAATCCAGTACAAAGTTCAGAAATGTCATCTAAATCAATATAATATACCAATACACTGTATTATTCACCAGCAGCTTTTGTGCATAAAGTGCTAAAAATGGAACACATAACAGTTACAGTAATTAAACTAATTGATTATATTCGAGCCAAGGGTCTAAATTATAGACAATTCAATAGTTGTCTGCAAAAGATAAAGTCAGAACATGCAGACGTCATCTACCATAATCAAGTCTAATGTTTAAGCTTGATAAAGGTCCTGCTTCGAGTATGGAACCTTAAAGATTTTATCATTACTATCTTGGAAATGAAAAATAAAAACGATTTTCCACAATCGACAGAATCCGATTATCTTTTAGATTTTGCATACACCCTTAGTATTATCACACAAATCAATGTATTTAATACCTCATTGCAAGGAAAAAATTTGTATGCTTATGATATGGTAGTTCACCTGAATTCATTCCAATTAAAAGTTACGGCTTTTTTCCAGCATCTATCAAATAAAAATGTGGATCACTTCCCAGCTTTGAAAACCATTACTAACATACCTGAGAAAAAATTTAATGAATACAGTTGCACTGTAAGAGTTTTAAATGAAGAATTCAATCGCAGATTTGGTGATTTTTGTAAACTTGAAAGAAGTTTGTCAATAATTAGGGATCCATTTTGTGTTGAAATTGATAGCATTCCGAGTGATCTTTAGTTAGAAATTATTGATTTGAAATGTAATCCTGCACTTAAAGAATTACTTTGTGGAGAAGATATTTGTGAATTTTTATTGTTCACTTGATTCGGAAAAGTACGCAAACATTCGAGATCTTGCATGTAAAATGCTGGTTATTTTTGCTTCTACTTATATTTATGAACAAAAGTTTTTTATAATGAATATCAATAAAAACTCATTACGAGCATCTATCGCAGATCGGCACCTGGAAGCAGTGTTAAAGATTTAAACTACAAAATTTTAAGCAGATGTAATGAAAATGATGGCAGCCTCCAAACAGCTACATTTATCTCATTAAAATAACTAATTGCTACACTTTATTATTAATATTTTCATGTTTTACTTCAATTAATAAAGAATTAGATTTTTGTATACGAGTATATATATGTATATATGTATTTTAATTGGCGGCCCCTCATTCAAATTTAGTTTTCCATGTAGCCCTAGATCTTGAAAGTTTGCCCTATCCTGTTTTAGATGCTTCTACACCATTTAAATTATAACTTGATATACCGTTTATTTATAAAAAAAATGTTTCAATTTTATTATAACAAAGTATTATTATATTTCATTTATAGTTTTGATTTATTTATATGGAATTTTTTTTATTTTAATAAGTAATATAATTACTTTATTATAATTATTGAATTAAATTATTTTTCAATGATTGAAAAGTCTATATTTACTATTATTTTATCTATGATGATTCACATATAATTTTTTTACTAACTACATAATTGGTTGTTAAATAATTTAAAAAAAACGGTATATTTTTATTTGTAAAATTTCAAAACTTTACAAAAGTTCTGTTGTCAATTTTTCTTATTTTGTCTAATAGAATTATTTGTCTTCAGGTTTTAAATTTTTTATTTAACTACACTCCTAAATAAATTGAGTAATTTAATTTTATAATTGAATATTGCTACTTTTACATATTTCATATATATTAGAAATTATTAAATTTATTTCTAATATATATACATGTGTACAAAGAAAATGAATTCTTCTCAATAATAAACAATAATCCCAAAACCTAAACAATTTGTAAAAATAAAAAAATATTCAACAATATGAATTTATTTAAAAATATTCAAAATTTCTGATACTATTTATAAATGATACATGAAATTAGTTCCAAATTAATACCTAAAATCAAATCAGAAAGATGGACTAACATTTAAAAAATTTTAAATATTTATTGTTATAATTATAAGGATATTAACTTTTTTATTTTAAAAATTTATTACGTATAAGTTTTATAAGCTTTTCTAGATGAAATGGTGAATGCTTAAAACATTAAATATAATATTAGAAAATTAAGTATAAATGTTCAAGCAAGATTAAATGATATAAACCAAAAAATAAAACACAAACCAATTTTGTCATTATTTATCATGATTGAAATTTAAGATCATATATCAATTATTTTCTTTATAATTTAAAATTAAGAATTAATTTTGACAGACTTAAGAAAATAAAATTGGCTGATTTTTATATTTTTCTTCTATACTAAAATATTCTTAATTGCATTAAGCATATTATTTACAAGATTCTGGATATTAATTTGACTAAAAAACAAAGAAATATGGTTATATATCCCAAAATTTAATCATATAAGAAATTTCAATTTTCTCTTATAAATAAACATCATTGATAGATATAATTTAGTTCTCGTTATTAATTAACCTATTAAAGACTAAAACTTTTGATTTATATAAAATCGATTTTATTAATTTGTATGATATGGAACAATATCTTGATGGAATTTTAAATGTGTGTTCAACTAATCATCAATTCAGATTCATATCTACTTTTACTTTCTAACATTTTAACTACTTTAATATGTATTTTTACGTATCTATTTCATATGAATTTAGAAATTCATACACTACCGACTCTTAAGTTTTATTTGTGTGTGATATTGATTAAGTCTTTGTTTTATTTTTTCTTTTACATGCTATTCTTAAATAAGACCTTGAAAGTTTTAATCTACACTAACTGCTAAATATTACACTATGATATTTATTTAAGCGGTAATTTGACTCTTTTTGAAACGAATAATAATTGCAACTAATATTTTTAGGTTTTTGTGTTTTTTTGTAATGAACTAAAATAAAAACCTTAAATTTTAAATTTCTCTAGACATTTTATTATTAAACTCCTTTTTCTGTTATATTTCAAATAAATTGTATAGTTTTGCATGACTTGCATCAATATTTTTTTAATATGAATAATTTTGATCTTCCACAACCTTTTTTTTGTGATATATAATTTATCCATATTATGTTTTTTAATAAATCCATATTTGCTTCACAGATGTACATATAAATTGTCCAAAGGAAGCCGTTTTAGCACATGCCTAATTTTATAAATTCTACCCCATTAAACCAAGCCTGTAAAATATTTTAAATTTAGAAAATCATAAAAAAAATTATCCATTAATAAAAGTTAATACATCTTCTAAAAATTCTTAAATTTTAAAATTTAAACAAATATGTTTCAATCAATCCATTAAAAAATTATGGGCAATTACTCCAAGATCTTCGATAATATTTCGATATCTGTAACTCTCTACAATTTATAAAACTCTAATATCTTTAGCAACTTATTTTCTACGCTTTACATTAGGACGGTTTGCATGGCTCTCAATGTCGATAAATTAAAATGATTTAGAATACGTAAAGCAGGGAATCCAGATGATGTTGTAAAGAAGAGGCAATTTATTTTGCGCATGCCGGAGAAATCGAGGCTGTGCTGGGTCTGAGGAACGGCAGTGCTCTTAGGAAAGTTTTGTTTTAGTTTGTATTAACAAAGAAGAAGATCTAGCTATTTTTTATAGCATTTATTCATGTAATGTTATAAAATTATTTTTTTTTAAAAACGATCATAGCTATTAATATTAGATTCACAAGGTATTCACAAGATATCGATTTATAAAAAGCTTGACGCAATATTTAATGATATTTTAAAGAGCCATAGTGTGGTTTCTACTGCTTGTTTCAATGTAAGTCACAAATAATTATAATGTAAAATTGTAAAAATATCTTTAATGCTTTATTGTTATGTTTACAATGGTAATAAATTCATGCTTGTACTACAATTTGACATGATATTTCCAAAATCAACATTATTAATGATTTCTTAATTCGAGTGTTTACTTTACTCAATATTAGTTTACCTAGTACTAATCAGTATAAAAAACAGAACAGTAAGTCACAAAGATATTAAAGAATCTATTTATTAATAATTTTTGAACAGTACTCTTTGTTGTATTCCCAAAGCACATATTTGCTCCTGTAACCAACTTTCTCTAGTGGTTCAAACCTATAGCACTTTGTTGTAGATTTAGAAAGAGCTAACCTGACTAGCATAATAGATGTCAGTGTGCCTCAGGATAAAGGCTGTTCTTGGAGCTGTTTTTGTTGATAGACACAATTAAGAACACCCTTTCAGCATAAGCATTTGAATGAGGTAGAGTGCACATAAAATGTTCCACTTTGCACAACTTTCCACATCTTGATATGTAGGTTACAATATCAGTTAAAGAAGTCAGATAACCCCAAAGCTAGTCCATCCTAATTTGCGAGTATTCATCAACTTTTGCCTCATTCCAGACATTTACAGGAATTTCATTATTACTCATTGTTTAAAAGTCGATAAACTCTTGAAATAAAGCTTCCTCATCTTGTGAGCTAGAAAATGACAAGATTTTATTGAATCTTATGATAAATTAAAGTACCTCATAAAATTTTTCTGCAGTATGTCAGAAACATTAGCAAACTTGCTGTGTGAGATGACTTTATCATCTATCGATATCTTATTAATTGCATGTATCACTGCTGTAACAAAAAATAGCCTGAAACCACACTAAAACTTTTCTATTTGAGCGACTAAGATAGCACCTTCATTTAGAAACTTTATCATCTAGGATCGAGATTTTAAGCCAACTAAAACAGACCTATCATCCAACTGCTTTTTAGTATTCTTGGGTTCCACTTTCGCTAAGTGACCATTTGCCTCAAGGATACTGCTTGGCTGCATGAATTCATAAGTGTAGTTTTTAGAAACTTTTGCACCTTATCTTGCAGCAACTATAGAGATGGATCTTTTTCTTTCCATCAGTTGATTGAGATTAGTAAAAACTGGTAGAAGAGTAGACAAACTTGAATAATAGGATTATTAACAATTCTTTTAAACCTCTTAAAACAAGCTTTACTGTCATATTCTGATTTAAATTAGGAAGTCAGTGAATCGTACGACTTCATTATTCTATGAATGCAATTTCCAATCTCAACCATCGTATTGCTACGTGCTTCAGAATCTCCTTATAAGAAGTATCAAAGAACTTACAATACTCTTCCAGACCAGCCTCCATTTTTGTGCTCTTCAAACCAATAATACAACTCTACACAGTTCATCGAACTCAAATTCTGTTATCTTTGTGATTACCTTGCTGGCGTGGTGAAAATTGTTGTATATGATATGACATGGACAACTGTGGACAAGTTTAGCTGAGTTTTTCTTCAATGCTCTGCTGCTAATGGAATTCCAAACACCCGTATTGACGCTTGCATTATCAAGAGAAAATTCAATGCAGTTCTCCCAAGGTATGGAATTGTCTGTGAAAACTTAGTCAATTGCAGCAAAAATATTTTCATTTGTTGCAAACTGTTTACCAGTTGTGACACACGTGTCAACAAATCGCTGATGAATACCCTGATTAACATTAAATATTTTTATGGTCATGGGAATCATTTTCTCGATTTCTGTGTCCTTTGACCCATCCATGCAAACATAAGAAGGTAATGATTTCATTTTCTGAATAGTGTCTTTCATAAAATGTTCTCAAAGTGCAATATTAAGAATACAGGTACTCTTTGTACTTCCAGATGAATATGCCTTAGCAATAGCGGAGTCCGAAAACATATCCTTGAACAATTTACTTAAATGATAAGCAAGAGATGAAGCTAAGTTATGCTGGGTCAATGCAGTCGTCATTTTTACCTCTAAGTTTTGTATTCTACGGCTGACATTAAATTTGAGCTTGGTTTTGACACAGCAAATGATGTAATGGGTGAATTGCTCTTTACAATTTTTAAATGATTTTTATAACCTGCAGATTCAATATGAAGTTTAATATCAGCTACTCCTTGGTGGGTGCAACTGTGGTCTTCATTACAAACAGTACATCTGAAAAGGGACGGTACAGATCTTAGCATTAAATCCGGCAAATTTTTGGTGAAAGTTTCATTAAAGGCGCTTTTATATACAGCAGCACCATAAAATCATTTGCTGGAGCCGTCGGTTGTTTTACAATCGTTATCTGACGAGGAAGTCTCATACTCATGACGTTTTGCCAATTTTCTTTTTGAGATTTTTTAAAAATAAAAATTAATTATTAATCACGCTAATTATTGATAACTCAAAATATTACGCTCAAAAGTAAACTATATCCATTACCGTATGTATGTGTATGGCCAAAATGTGTGTATAGTTATTTGAATGATCAAGGTCAGTATCCGATATGAACAAGTACGATATGGCTATATATAAAAACGTAAGTTTGTTGCCAGTGCGGATTGTGTACAATGCTTGCGCAGAAAAACAAGGATCGAGAATTTAAACATAACATAATAAAAATTAGAGCAAAAATATATTACGAGAGATTTTATTCAAATATTTTATGTTAGGGTGAGAGTGTGAGATTTCCTTTAATTGCTAGAGACTTGGAAGCACTGAATACTTAGGTATCAGTATATAATATAGATAGATATATTAGAAAAACTTCATTAAAATTATATACATTTAGTATTATATCTTTAATGAAAAATGTATTGTAATATATTCTCTTATTTTAAAGGGCATGAAACTTAAAAACTATTTTAAATAGAACCTTAAAAATGTACTGTATATTCTATAATGGTTACTAATACTTACCTATTATATATTTTATTTTTAGAATCAGTTAAATATAAAATTATAAATAATTTCCTACCAAGAAAACTTATCTAACCTTAAAGTGTATAAAGTTTAACGAATATTCTAATTAAATCACATAATTTAAAAACTAACTCAATGCATATACTAATACTGTTAATGATGATGAAATTTTATCTTAAAATTCTTATAAAAGCATAACAAATAGAATTTTTACAAACCTTTACATTAATAACAGATAAATAAAAAAGATGTAGGAAACAATTCAAATTATGGTATTTGACTAAATATTATAAGATAACTATTTATATTGAAAATAATTTAAAAAAACTAAGTGTTATTTAATTCATATAAATAAACGTTCTTAGTTTCAAGAGCACATTTCAAAAATATTTTACATTTTTAGTATATTTCTATTAGTTTAAATCAGATGCTTATTTATACTTTTGGGTAAAAATGACAATATCTATTTGGACATTAACTTCATCTAATGATTTTAAAAGTAATAGAATGATTCATTTATAATAATTTATTTTAAACGCTTGTTAATTATGTTTTTCATAATAATTTAAAAATTAAATTTAAACCGTAGTTTTTAATTACTCCAAATGATAATAAAAGAATTTGGTAAGTAAAAATATTGTTCAGAAAATAATAGGATTATTTTATAAATGTGGCCTTTGATAAGCCACTTAATGAGTGGTTGTCCGATAATCGTATATATTGC
>CAKKLC010001215.1:16224-26277 GCA_918559645.1 Ceratonova shasta | reverse complement strand
AAAATTAAATCATTTTTCTGTTAGACATATTTATGCGAATCATTGTTTTCAAACATGAACTTAATAAAATCAAGATATAGATCTCGACTCACTGATGAGCATCTTTATGATTGTTTGCTAACAGACTTATCACCATACGCTGCTAATAAGGAAGCTCTGGCTAATGAAACGCAATGCCAAAGATCCCATTGACTTTATTATATTTTTTTTAGTTAAATGTTTTCTTTGTATTTTTGTGTTTTATTTACGTTTTTTAAATACATTTTTCTGTGTGTATGCAATTTGAAAAAAATGCAAAATAATTTTATTATTTTGAAACATTTTTGTTTATTATTTATTAATACATTATGACTATAATAGAATAAGAAAATAAATTATGGAAAATGACAAGTTAAGGAAGGAGAATGTCGATTTAAAATAGATGATGCCCGTCACCCTACCGATATTTTAAAATGTGCTCTAGAGTAAAAAAAAGGTTGGGAAACTTTGCTCTAATGTATTAAAATTCATCTAGTACTTAATAAATATCAAAAATGAACCATAATAACATACAACTTATTCTCCTATATTGGATAATTAAGAAATCTAAAATAATAATGTATGAAAATTTATCTAGTACTTAATAAATGTTAAAAATTAACTATCATTATATTCAACTTATGTTGTTATAATGAATAATTTTAAAACTTTAAGACTAATATATTAAAATTCATCTAGTACTTAATTAATTGTTAAAAATGAACCATCATATTAGACAACTTACGCTCTTATGATTATAATTTTTAATATTCAAAATGGTAATTTGTAAAAATTCATCTAGTACTAAATAATTGTTAAAAATGAACCATCATACTAGACAACTTACGGTCTTATGATTATAATTTGAAAATTTGAAAATGGTAATGTGTAAAAATTCCACTAGTATTTAATAAATGTTCAAAATGAACCGTGATAATATACAACTTATGCTCTTTTGAATATAATTTTAAAATTTCAAAATGGTAATGTGTAAAAATTCATCTAGTTCTAAATAAATGTTCAAAAATGAACCATCAAAATATACAACTTATGCTCTTATGATTATAATTTTAAAATTTCAAAATGGTAATGTGTAAAAATTCATCCAGTACTAAAATAAATGTTAAAAATGAACCATAATAATATACAAATTATGCTCTTATGTTTATAATGTTAAATTCTAAGTCTCTTATGTATTAAAATCATCTAGTACTAAAATAAATGTTAAAAATAAAGCATAATAATATACAACTTACGCTCTTATGATAATAATTTTAAAATTTCAAAATGGTAAGGTGTAAAAATTTATCTAGTACTAAATAAATGTTCAAAATGAACCATCAAAATATACAACTTATGCTCTTATCATTATAATTTAAAAAAATCCAAGTCTTTAATGTATTAAAATTCATCTAGTACTTAATAAATGATCAAAAATGAACCACCATATTATACAGCTTATTCTGTTATAATGAATAATTTTAAAACTTTAAGACTCTAATATACTAAAATTCATCAAGTATTTGATAATTGTTAAAAATGAACCATCATATTATACAACTTATGCTCTTATGATTATAATTTTAAAATTTTAAAATGGTAATGTGTAAAAATTCAACTAGTATTTAATAAATGTTCAAAATGAACCATGATAATATACAACTTATGCTCTTTTGATTATAATTTTAAAATTCCAAGTCTTTAATGTATAAAAATTCATCTAGTACTTAATAAATTTTCAAAATGAACCATCATATTATACAACTTATTCTGTTATAATGAATAATTTTAAAACTATAAGACTCTAATATATTAAAATTCATATAGTATTTAATAAATGTTAAAAAAGAACCATAATAATATACAAATAATGCTCTTATGATTATAATTTTAAAAATTCCAAGTCTTTTATTTGTAAAAATTCATCTAGTACTTAATATTTGTTAAAGATGAACCATAATAATGTACAACTTATGTTGTTATGTTTATAATTTTAGAATTCCATGACTCTCATGTATTACTTCATAAATTTAAAAAAAAACCATCATAATATACAACTAACAATAAATTATTTTCTAAATTTTTATTGCTTTGAAACTGAGATCATTCTTTATATTGATTTTATCATATTGAATCAGCAAATATAATTAATTACAAACATTTAATTACAAATTAGAAAACTATTCTGCCATACAGAAATAATCATACATTTTCAATGAATTTATGATCTAATATATTAACAAATTTAAAAAACTCAAAATGCATTCTTCTAGTTTATCTAATGTTACAACATGTAAAGATGTTTGTTTCCAAATTTAGTTAATTCTTATAAATTTAAAATGTATCTATTTTTATTTTTATAAAAGGAAAAACTAGCAAAAACAAATACTTTAAGTTATAAATAATATAAAAAAAATTACAAAGAAAATATTTATTAAATATTTATAGAATAATTATGTTTAAATTTTTACAAAGAATATTTTACTATTGTGAATAGTTGATTATTATAATCATTATGTATTATATTATCAACAAATTTCATAAAATACTCCAAATATGGTAATCAAAAATAACTTAAAAATTAGATAAGAAAGTTATTTTTATTAAAATCACTCAAATTTATACCATATAAATAAAATATTTTTCTGAATCTTATAAAAAGATATTTTGATGCAGTTTTAGTCACAAAATAACTTGAAACAAACTATATAGGTATAATTGTAAAATCTATTCTTTAATGCTAGTGATAGCTTAAATGAATATAGTTTCTTTAATTTAATCGAAATTTTTTAATTACTTGTTATAATATATCTTGATATAATTCATGATAATAATGTCCACTTATTTCTCTAGATTAATAATTATTGCAGGAAGTGTGACTAGAAGCTTGAATTTATTTCTACTTTATACTATTTTTACTTGTAACTTTATATAAAAATTTTAACAAAAAAATTTAAAACCAAATTTTATGATTGAATTAAAATGTTTAATAACTAAAATCCATAAATCAAAATGCATATTACCCTAAAAACCATTTTTTATCTTTAAAATATCTTAATAATTTATCTATTACATATCTCATAAAAATAGAAATAATAATAAATTCATCTGTTTAACTAAATACTAAAATGTTGAAATTATGTTGGTAGATACAAATAAATTGACATAAATTATAGATAAAAGTATATAATTATTAAATTTAAATTCTAAAATTATAAATCTTTCAGATTAGATTATTGATATAACATATTTGAAATCATGAGTTAAAAAGTTATAGACCTAATTTGTAAATATGGAGATTTATTTCATAACAAAAATTATCCATTTGAATTTTGCTTTAACTTTATATTTTAAAATTATTGAATGATTTGTTACAATGTAATCTGTTTAATAATAACATTGAAAATTATATTTGTTTTATTGGAAAATAATAAACTTAAAAAGTCTAAATTATCAAAAAAATTAGTTTTATAATAGAAATTTATAAAATAAAAGCTTCATTAAACTGTAAAAAGTTTAATCGAAACCTTAAAAATTGGACATGGTTCATATGTTCATAAAAATTTCAATAATATTTATTGACAAGATTTTTATTTGAGTCGTTATATTTAATAAATTTTATTTGATTTTTTCTATTTGGATAATATATCTGTACAATTAAAACCCTTTTTTATCATATTTAGTGTTCCTGATCAAAAAATTGTTGGGATCAACAACAAAAATTCAATATTTATTTTTAAGATAAATAAGCCATCGAAAGTGCCTATGAATTGGAAAAATTACTAACAAAAATAACTAATGTTAAAATTATTATGTGATGTATGTTAAAATCAATAATTCCAAGAGTTAAAAGTGTTAAAAGTGTCTTGTATATAATGTCTTTATGGTGTTAGCACCTTATCAATGAAACATACATAAATATGGATATAGATGTTTAATATCGCAGTGCATTCAATACAGGAAGTATTTGTCGATTCAAACTGGTACCTTTTTTAAAGATTCTGCATCAAAATACTTTATTGTCTCTATATTGTAATTCGATACGGCTCAAATTCTCCAAGATAATCGATTGTTGCATACTTTTAATTTTCTGAAACTACAACCTTAAAGGTTATAAAAAATAATTGAAAAGAGGCCAGAATACAGACTTTTAAGCAAACAATCTCGGTGGGGCAGGCAAAATAATTCAAATATACGAGAATATCTTGAATTAAAATTCAAAAGCCATCGAGGTCGTGAGTCTGAAAATAAGTGTGTTAGCTTGTACATAGTTGAGCTCGAAAATGGGAAAATTAAAAGAACATTCCTACAATAATAGCTAATAAGAAAGAAAGAACACTGATCCCAATAATATATTCCCAAGTTGCCGAGAATATTATTATCTGAAATTATTAACACAAGTAATACCAAAACTTACGAAATTGTTCTTTTTTGCATGACACTGTAGTTCACAAGTATCTTTTTATGAACACGATTAAATTAAGTAATACTCAAGGTGTTGAAAGTTTAAATAATATTATTAAGACAAAAATTAAATCTAGAAAGGGTGTAAGAAAATGTAAAAGACAATCTTCTTTGAAAGAAGTGTGTTTTAACTTTAACAACAAAACTGATTTACTTAAAGTGATATTCAAAGTTGATAAATTTTAGTTTTTTTTATTATAATTGGAGGAAAATTTTATTGTTGCTTCAATTTGGAGAACATTTTTTTGTTGATTCAATTTGGGGAAAATTTTGTTGTTGATCCAAATTGGGGAACATTTTATTGTTGCTTCAAATTGGGGAAAATTTTATTGTTGATTCAAATTGGGGAAAATTTTGTTGTTGATTCAATTAGGGGAACATTTTATTGTTGATTCAATTTGGGGAACATTTTATTGTTGATTCAAATTGGGGAACATTTTGTTGTTGATTCAATTAGGGGAACATTTTGTTGTTGATTCGAATTCCGATTACAGTATTGTGTTTTGGGGATCGAATCTGAAATACTATGTATGTATAGATAATAAAGTTAGTAGGTTTAAAACAATTTTTTTGCAACAGTGAAATCTTTTTATATATCTCTTTTCTAAATTGCACACTTGAAGATTTATAAACTCATTACATATATATTTGCTACCAAAATTTAGGTGTGAGTTGTATAAGAAGATTAAATATATACTTGCATTCAAATAATTAATTTTGTAGCTTTTATGCTTAATAAAGGCAGACTAATATTTTGATACAAGCTATTTTATTAACTTTGATTTTGATAACAATCGTCATAAAAAATAGAAAAATAAATAAAACTTATTATTAAAATTAACCATATATTGAAAGTTACAACTTTAATTATAAATATTATCAAGTTTATTACATAATCTATACACAATCTATAAATACATTATTTTTATATGGAAAAGCCTTGTTTCGTTTATAACAACAAGTATTCTTCATAAAAATAATTAAAAATAAATTATTTACCATTGTAATTGACTTGCAAAAATTTCCATATTTAATAAATACAGTTTATAGAGTTGAGTTTTATTAATATTTTTATATCTTACTGTTCTCCATTCTAAATTTAGTGTTAATCATGTTTTTTTTTGCGGAAGAAACCTAATAATATTTCTTCCTTCTTTCATAATTATTATATTTCATATGATCAAATATTATGATATTAATATAATCTAGGTTTGAAAAATTATTTTATCTTATTTTTCTAACGGTTTTTATGTGAATCCAACAAGTCGAAATTCTTTCATTTCATTACTATTTAAAATTTATCAACCAATAGTCAACCAAAAATCTTTTTTTTTATTTTAATTTAATATATTAGTTTTAAGAGTTATTAAATAATATGATACTTTGTATTTTTGTTTAATTTATCATTCTTTGTATTTTTTTAAGGAATGTAGAAAAATTCTATTAAAATGTAATCTAAATACTTTTATTTTATTTTATTTTCTTTTAAATTAAATTTTTATACATACAAGCTGTTGTTGTCAACTATATGATTTTATTGATAATTTCATTAAATAAGATACATTATTATAACTGAATAAAACTAATTTAATAAATGGTTCAGTTTCTTGTTTTCATTATATTTTTAAAGAATTAAATCTTTATTAACGGTTCTTTGTTATTGAAGTTTCAAGTGTAATTTATTTAATTAAATTATTATTCAAAAATCTATATTTCCCGTAAGTACATGGAAAAGTTATTGTTGAAAATTATAAAATTAATTTTCTTAATAAAAATTTACAATTTCTTTCACAAATTTATTTAAGAATAAAAACTTCTTGTATTAATAAACAATGATTTTCCCCTATTTATAGAATAATAATTTTACAAAAGTTTTTATTAAGATAATTCCAGTCTAATATACATTTTCTATAAAGATCCATTCAATAAATCCTGCAACATTTTTAATATTTGTTGTTTCTTATTAATTTTAGTTGTTTTTAGATTAGTTTCCTTTATTAACTGTAATGCCTGTTTAAGATTATTTTCAACTCTAAAAATCGAATTATCATTAGGAGATATTCCAACTTTATTTATTTTTTTTGAATCTTTCGACGTTTTACGTATTTTTTGTTTTTCCTATTATGATTCTATTCTAAAGTTACTGGTATCCCAGTTTGCAATTTAGGAGGCTGACTGTTTTTCTACATATTTATTGTTTATTTTACATTACTTCTTAAATTATACCTTTTAATAGGTAAAGCATCTAAATTATTAATCTTTTAGTAACCAGATTTTATATTATTTTGTTTCTTTGATTTTACAGGCTTCTCGGGCTCCTAAGAAATTATTTATAACTACTTTAGTATCATTAATGAATTCAAAAAAATTTGTTGCCAATTCTTGCTACAAATATTTTGTTTTATATACTTTTGTAAAACATTTTAATTGCTCGTTATGAACATTTTCTAGAAGATTTAATGAACATTGTAAATTCGTTTTCCTCTGTTGACTATTAGCTTCAACTAATATATTATAATTATTTTAATACCTTCTGATCCAAATAACTTTATTATACTGTTTATTTTTGCCTGTTGTACACGTTTAGAAACCATTTACACTTTATTTATGCGCATGTTCTAAATTAATTTTAAATTCCTTTTAAGCTTTTAGTAAAAATTTATATACAATTTCTGGTAATTTTTTTGGCGGGAAAATAGCTTGATTTTTTTAAATATTTGAAAATTTATTAAAAAAAGAATACCTTAGGATAGATTTATATACATTATGAATGGCAAAGAATTCAAGTATAAAATAATCACAATATAATATTATTAAGGTATTTAGATAGTTTTGTGATTGCGCATGAATATTACAATTAAGAAATATAATATTAAGTATATATTTAGATAGTTTTATGTATAAAAATGTAAAATTCAATTCTTTATTAATTTTAATAAAAAATAATATGAATATATTTAGATATTTTATGCGTGTGCAACTGCATGAATATTAATGGAAAATATAAAATTTAATTTAATATTAATTGTAATATTTAAAATTAATTTAATTAAAAACATAAAATTTAATTCTTTATTAATTAGAATATTTAAAATTAATTTTAAAGACAAACAAAATTTAATTCGTTATTGATTGTAATAATTAAAATTAATTATTTAATGAAAAACATAAAATTTAATTCTTTATTAATTGTAATATTTAAAAATATTTATTTAATGAAAAATAAGGAAAATATAATATGAATATATTTTGATAGTTTTATGTGTGTGCATGAATATAAATAAACATTTAATTCTTTATTAATTGTAATATTTAAAAATTAATTTTAATGATAAATATAAAATTTAACTCGTTATTGATTGTAATAATTAAAATTAATTATTTAATGAAAAATAATAAAAATATAATATTATGAATATATTTAGATGGTTTTAGCGCGCATAAATATAAATAAAAATTTTAAATCTAATTCTTTATTAATTGTATTATTTAAGATTAACTATTAATGGAAAATATAAAATTTAATTCTTTATTAATTAGAATTTTTAAAATTAATTTTAAAGACAAACATAAAATTTAATTCGTTATTGATTGTAATAATTAAAATTAATTATTTAATGAAAAATAATAAAAATATAATATTATGTATATATGTAGATAGTTTTATGCGTACGCATGAATATACATAGTTTCATTTCTTTATAAGTTTAAATTTTTTTTAAGTATAATCAAATTATAATACTATGTATATATTTAGATAGTTTTATGCGTACGCATGAATGTACATAGTTTTATTTCTTTATAAGTTTAAATTTATTATTTTTATTCAAGAATAATCAAATTATAATACTATGTATACATGTAGATAGTTTTATGTGTACGCATTAATGTACATAGTTTTATTTCTTTATAAGTTTCAATTTATTTTTTTTTAAGTATAATCAAATTATAATACTATGTGCATATCTAAATAATTGTGCGTGCGCATGAATATAAATAATTCTATTTCTTTATAAATTTAAATTTATTATTTTTACTCAAGAATAATCAAATTATAATACTATGTATATATGTAGATAGTTTTATGCGTACGCATGAATGTACATAGTTTTATTTCTTTATAAGTTTAAATTTTTTATTTTTACTCAAGAATAATCAAATTATAATACTATGTATACATGTAGATAGTTTTATGTGTACGCATTAATGTACATAGTTTTATTTCTTTACAAGTCTAAATTTATTATTTTTACTCAAGAATAATCAAATTATAATACTATGTATGTATGTAGATAGTTTTGGCGTGCGCACGAATATACATAGTTTTATTTCTTTATAAGTTTAAATTTATTATTTTGACTCAAGAATAATCAAATTATAATACTATGTATATACATCTAGATAGTTTGTGCGTGCGCGTGGATATAAATAATTCTATTTCTTATAAGTTTAAAATAATTATTTTTACTGAAGAATAATCAAATTATAAAACTATGTATATATGTAGATAGTTTTATGCTTACGCATGGATATACATAGTTTCATTTCTTTATAAGTTTAAATTTATTAATTTTGAATAAAAATAATCAAATTATAATATTATGTATATATCTAGATAGTTTGTGCGCGCGAATGAATTTAAATAATTCTATTTCTTATAAGTTTAAATTTATTATTTTTATAAAAGAATAACCATATTATAATATTATGTGCATATCTAGATAGTTGTGCGTGCGCATCAATATAAATAATTCTATTTCTTATAAATTTTAATTTATTATTTTTACTCAAGAATAATCAAATTATAATATTATGTGCACATCTAGATAGTTGGGCGTACGCATGAATATATATAATTTTATTTATTTATAAGTTTAAATTTATTATTTTAATTAAAAATAATCAAATTATAATATTGTGTGCATTTCTAGATAGTTTGTGCATGCGCATGAATATACATAGTTTTATTTCTTTAAAAGTTTAAATTTATTATTTTTATAAAAGAACAACCAAATTATAATATTATGTGCATATCTAGATAGTTGTGCATGCACATGAATATACATAGTTTCATTTCTTTATAAGTTAAAAAAATTTTTTAAGTATAATCATATTATAATACTATTTATATATGTAGATAGTTTTGTGCGTACGCATGAATATAAATAATTTTATTTCTTTACAAGTTTAAATTTATTATTTTTATTAAAGAATCATCAAATTATAATATTATGTGCAAATCTAGATAGTTTGTGCGTGCGCTTGAATATACATAGTTTTATTTCTTTAAAAGTTTAAATTTATTATTTTTATAAAAGAATAACCATATTATAATATTATGTGCATATCTAGATAGTTGTGCGTGCGCATCAATATAAATAATTCTATTTCTTATAAATTTTAATTTATTATTTTTACTCAAGAATAATAAAATTATAATATTATGTGCACATCTAGATAGTTGGGCGTATGCATGAATATAAATAATTCTATTTCTATATAAGTTTAAATTTATTATTTTTATTAAAAATAATCAAATTATAATATTATGTGAAAATCAAGATAGTTTAT
>CAKKLC010001210.1:64696-76762 GCA_918559645.1 Ceratonova shasta | reverse complement strand
TTTTTTTTTCACACTACAAATTTGATTAAAATAAAATGATTTCTTAAGAACTCATTTATTAAAATTGAGGTATCGGCATTTAAATTAACACATAACGTATTAATAAGGCTATTACAATGGAAATATGATATTGTATGATTTTAATATTAATAGTGAACTTGTTCCCAAGAATATTCATATTTAATTTTTGTAACAACTTAGAAATCATTTCAATTAAGATTTTTTTTATAATTTTCTACATAAATCAAATATGAATTTATTTATTGACTTAAGGTTTTACTTCTTTCGTACAAACGTGTATTAAAAAATTTTTAAGTAGAAAAAATAATTTCTTACCCCAAGAATAAAAATATTTTTTATGTAATTATTATAAATTTACGAAAGGGATCTGTCAAATTTGGTTTTTAGATTCAATAAATACAAGAAAATGTATTCTGTTCTTTAAAAATTAATTGAAGAATGTTTTAAATATTAAAATTTGCATAATAATTAATTCTATATTAATTGCAACGATAATAGTCATAAGAAAACTATAATATAATGATAGAAATAGACTAAAAATATGAAAAATTAATTTTTTTGGGTGATCCTTATAAAATTTAAAAATACCAATGACACTATAATTTTTAAAAAGCGAAAATCATATTGGTTATTTTAGTTTAAAGTATCCGATATTTATCATCAGAAATCCTAAATCTGATATTGAAATACATTTTGGTTGTTGGAAATGATTTAAAATCAAGTTATAAACAAAAAATTTGGGCACTATATACTTAATTCCTAACAGATAGACTAAGATACATTATGATTAATATTTGATTAAACATCAACCTTCATATTAATATATTGTAAGAAAATTAATAAATCTATTGGATAATCAAAACCAAATACCAATAATATTTCTTTGTATTTTTTTTATAAACGATTTATAAAGTTTATTGCAATAATCCAAATTATAAAATTAGATCTAAAAAAAACCGATAAGGTCCTTTTTTTTTAATATATTATTTTTGGATTAGGAGGAAAAAAATACCGAAAAGCTTTTGCTGGGGGGAAAAAAACCGATAAGGTCAAAAAAATTTACTTTAACATATTAAAGAGTAAACATTTTGAAGCTACATAATCAGCAAGCAAGATTACGTTATGCGATTTAAAATTATTATTATATTTCTCAAAAAACTATCAATGTTAAATATACAAAAAAACAATAATGAAAATATTTGGTTCAATCATTTAGAAGTTAATTTTAATTATTTTATGTATAATCTATCGTTGTATGTTTAAATTTCATTTTTTAAACTTAAAAAAAAATATATTCAGTCACATTTTTCAAGATATTAAAGACTAAGGGCTAATATTTGTAACCATGTCTGTATGCATCAAAGAATCTCTTTTTATTAAACTTAATTTAAGTTGTAAAGAAAAAATAATTTAATTTACTAGAAATGTAGAATTTAAACAAATAAAGACGCTTAAAAAACACTCATCTATGTATAGCTTTATATTTTTATATTTCAAACATAATAAGAATTAAGAAATAGTCATTTAGTATCAAAAATATTGCAAAATTTATTTTCTTTGATTTAAAAAGATTCCAGCAAATATCAGGAATGTATAATAAATTTTGCTATATTATTGGCTTTTTAATCTTGATTACTTTTTAAATTGAAAATGAAAATAATTTAAAAAATATTTTTCGGACCATTTTGAAGTTAAATGGATATTTTTAAAACTCATTTTGACTAAAGTCATACGAAACTGTATTAAGTAAATATGAAAATTTAACTTAAATATTATGATATTCATTTTATAATTTAATATTAGAGACACATGTGATCTTCAAGTTACTTTGATTACCAAACTTTTTCAAATAGAAATAATTATGTTAAATATTATATAAATTAATATAAAATCATAATCAAACTCGTAAATTTCTCTTTAATCATCCTTTTTTTTTTAAATTATTCATGATATAAAATTAAAATTATTTTTAGATTTATTATTATATTAGAAAGTTTGCAGTACGTTATTCATTTTATGTAAATATTATAAATTAGTGTTATTTCAATCCTTTATTTTGGCTGTAATATTTCCTCTAAAAATTCTTGGATATTTTTATATTTACTTAGGAATAAAATAACTATTATTAAATAATAATTATTTTTGTTTGAATACTTATTTCAACTACTTTCGGCTTTATTTATTTTAAAATAGTAAAAAAATGAAATAATATTCTGTTCGAGTTTAAAAATGTTTTCTTCTTTTTAAAACACCTATAGCAAATAATATAATCAATTTATTTAAAAAGATTTGTTTTTACAATGAATACATATTTTATTTCATTTTTTAAACTATAAACGAATCCTTTTTTTCTAAAAGTTATTTTTTTGAGTTTTTACATATTCTTAATCAATCTATAATATTTAATAGAATTTATTCAGTTTTATTTTATTCACAAAAATAAGCAGATGAATTATTATAACTTAAAACAAAATCTAAAATCAATATTTCTTTATGCTTAATAGAGTACCGTTTTAAACTTTTATAAGATTCAAGTGTAAAAAGATTTCAAATTTTTTTAAAATTATGAATGTTAAGATTATAATTAAAGGTAACAAATATTTTATAATATAATATATATTTTACTAATTTTTATAGGAAGTAGTTAATCTTAGCAAAATACGTTTAAATGGGAATGTTATGCTTCTTAAAAATTATAAGTGAAATGCGATTAAACATATTTATATTACAAGTCTTTTTTATAAATTAAAGCCATTCAAAGTAATTTATAAGACAAGAATTATAAATTTCAAGATTGTTTATTTTTTTTAACTTTCGAATGAGTTCTTTACGAATTAATTAAAATCCATGTTAATGCATCCCGTCTAATAAATTATCAAGCAAGTATTTTTAACGAGTATAATTGTAATATTTTTTTAAACTCTCCTAAGCTAAATATATTAATGAAATAATTTATGTTTCATAAATTTTTAATTATCTGGATTTAATCATGTTTACAAAAACCGGACCATGTATATTTGGTGACCCGACAGGTCACGAAATAGACACGAAAAAAATATGCTTTTTAAAGTTTAAAAAACTTACCCTTAATGCACTTTGAATACGCTTAGAATAGCTAAGAAACATGAAAGACAGGGAAATTTAAGTGAAACTCATGAACTATGGATTCATACACGAAGCAATGATGTTTCCTTGGTTTGAGATCGACATGGTCCTGAAAAAGTCGTCTCACAAGATCTATGGACTGGAGTGGCGTTGTATGAATTCCAAGTTTGGCCACTACAAAACCTGTTATTTGATACGAAATGGCAGCTGGTTGGCGGAATTTAGATTTTCCTTAAAAACTATGTTTAAGATACTCTTGTATTGGTTAAATGACATTATATAAAGAGAAATCTGGAAGTTCGTAGATCCTGTTTCCGGTTTTCACACACAGAATGTTGAATCTTTCAACAATAAACTAAAAAACAAAATCAAAAACATGAATGGATTAAACGATACTGGCCATCGTCTATTTCTCCTAAATTTATGTTCCTTGATGAATTAAAGACGTCAACGTATTAAGAAGTAATCAAAATCCTACGAATAAATTATGATTTAAAATTAATTTTCCAATAAACTCAATGTATGTTGTTTAATTTTTAATTTATTTATCGCTCAATTTTTATACTCCTAGGTCACGAAATATACATGAACCATATTCGGGTCACCAAAAATACATGTTTACAAAAACCTTAAATTTATTAAAAAAAAATTCTATGATTATAAATATCCAAAATATTTCAAATTTATATTTTATCTCTTTCCAATATAAATAAATAAAATTTAAATTTTAAAATTAAATTTAAAATATAAAAATAAATAAATAAATAAATTCTAGTTTAATTTAGTTTTATATAAAAATATAGTTTTTGATATATTTATTAAATTTAAAAGATAAATATTTATTAAAATTAAAAAAAGATTCAATTATAATAGAAGCTTTATTTCAAAAAACGAATTCTGGATTCGTCAGGGTTATTTATCGTTTGTAATAAAAATAGAAAAGGTAAAAAAACTCAGTTTATTTACATAACATTTTTAAATAGGTTAGAACATTTATTTATTTCGGTTTTATAATTCCAACTAAACTTAATTAAATTATCAGAGTATTGAAGTAACAAAAATCAAATTTTTTACCATATTAATGACATAAAAAACCCAAAAACTAATTAAATTTCTTGGAAGGAAAAATATGATCTTTTTAATCGATTAATTTTATTTAATAATTTACAGCTCTCTATTTAAATTCAGTAACGCCTTTTAAAGCTGGATAATAGGTCATCATTTGATCTTTGATATTGGGTATCAAAGAATAATATTGCTGTATATCATGCCTTTTATAGTTTACAAGATTCCTTTAATTACTAAAATAATTAACATCTTTTAGAGCCTCTAACTAGTTCACCGACATGCTACTGACTATAAATAAAACCCTTCAAAGTTCTACTTTTCATTAAAACCAAACTTTTCGATTTCAACAATTTTTTTGTTATCTTCCTCAAAAACACTAATCTTTCCGCTCTTAATTACCTTTTACTTACAAATAGATTTTCTCGATTGGTCAGCCTTATCCAAAATAGTTCATTTAACAATTTCTAGATTGTTGGTTATATCTTGAAAGTATAATATTTGTATAAATTTGCACACACTTGGAATCATTGTCTGTAAGTAGTTTTTTTACTTAAATTTTTTTTTTCTTTTGAATACTATTTAAAAAACAATCTGTCAATTATACCGTCTTAGCCAATAAGATAACTGCATTATATCCACTAAAACAGTGTTTTCCAATCATATGTCATCTATGAACCACTTAATCTATCAAAAATTCTCTAGTGCCCTCACAAAAAAAAATATTATATATCCATATGGTGTAAATATATATGAATTATAATAATATAAAAAATCAATGCTTTTTAGTATCACTATTTTAATAAAATAGGAAAAAATAAAAACTTGTTTTATTTTCAAAAAAATTATATGCCGACCAGTGGGGAGTGGAACCAACCTTAGGAAACACTCCACCATACATATTTATAATTAAAAACAACTTTACTAATATAGTTATGAACCTCAAATATTCAACTGTGTATAGTTTTTCTGTTTTTACAAATTCTTTTTATCGAAAACCATACCATGTAAGAGACTATATTACAAGTTTTCAACAACAAAAAATAGTTCCTTTGCAATATTTCTTAATTTAAAATCATTTTTATTGGATAAATTTGTGCTGATATTTTTATTTTTTAATATTAAAACATTATAATATTAGTTGATTTTATTTTAAATTTCAAGAATTATAAGATCAAAAAATATTAATTATTTAATAGAATATTGATGAATAAGAATGATCTTGAATTAAGATATTCATTATTTCTAGAGATAAGATTTTATGCGTTTTTGAGATTTTAAATTAAGATTAGTACATCATTTTTTTTTATAATCCTAATTATTAATACTAACATTTTAACAATATTTATTTTAGCTAAACTATGTAATCATTATGCATTTAAATATAATTCTTAATTTGACTAAAATGTAATATAAAATATCAACAAAAATGTTATTTTGTAATTATATACTCAACCATAGTGAAATTAAAAAGTGTTAAGACAGTTTATTTATAAGCTGACGATTATCAATTTTGTATAATGATGTGTAGGTTATAAAATTTACCAGTTTTTTTTGAAAACAAGAAAATCGGACAACCGGTAAAAAATGAATATAAAATAACATTATATAATAAGTTTATTTTCCTAGCATAAAATAATAAGCACTAAGGAAACATTTAGTATTAACAGACTTATCACATAATCGACTTTTTAGTTTTGTAACTAAAAATCCTCTGGTATAAAAAGGCTCTTTCGGCCTTTACAAATGTTGATGGAATGGTAAGAAAGGCTTTGTATATTAGATCGAAATTTGGAGTTTGTAAACCTGTTGCTGCAAAAACATCAAACTCATTATCGATGATTGATGAAATGTGTGATGTATTTTTGCTGGATACAGAAGTTGAAAGTTAAAAACAAGATTCAGAATTATCCTTAAGAGTTTGTGGCACTTCAATCTTTGTATCCTGACCATCAATAAAAACCTCTTCGTCGTATTGATCGATGTTGTTTGGGAAAAAGATTTTTAGCTACATTATGTAATTATTTTTTAGTAGATATCGTAAACACATCATCTTGTTCTTTGATAAAATCTGGATTTTTAAGGAAACATAAAATTCTGATTAGTTCATTATTTAGATGTTCTTTAATTCTCCTCTCAACCTCAAAAGTTAAATGTAATAAAAATGGAAAATAGTGTGTTTTTAGTTGATAAAAATACATCTAAAAATATCATCGGCAGAAAGAAGTGCAGTGTCTTGGCGATTTAATGCCTCAACACCCAATTTAATGGGTTCAATAAAAACTTGAGATTTGGCAATAACTTAAACTTACATTCCTATAAATTTATATCTACTAAAAGGTCAACAAGAGGTTTGGTAACTGCTTTAGAAAATAAAAGAAACATCTCTATAATTGGCAACATTTAATTCAATCAAGTTTTTGAGTCTATAACCGTTGCGAGTTACTTCGCAGGCTCAAGCTTGACATACTTCTAAAGGATTTTCTGGTATACTGGACTTCTTCTGAATAATTTTACTAGAAAACAAACTTTATTAACAACAGAAATAAGTTTGGAAATCAGTATAGGGTTTCATCATAAACTTGATCATTATTAAAGACCTCATCATAAATTTCTTCTTCGGACATGCCATTTTCATTGTAAATTTCTTTAACTTTAATGGGGAAACTAAGGAAATCAAAGACTAGCAAATGGAGACTATTGGCGCAGCAAAGTTGATGTTCTGAGGCTGAAAGTCAAACCATCTTCTTAATTACTTATTCTCTATCAGAAAAAATACAGAAAATTGATGATTTCAAATCAATATCAAAATCAGCTAGAGGATTTTCGAAGGAACGTAGGCATTTATCTGCTAGAAACTAGTCTGGTATTCTTATCATTTCAGGATTAAAGTAATTGTTTTGTTCATGTAAATTTATATTCAAATAATTTCTATTCGTAGTAGAAGTGAATTCATCAATTAAAAAAATAAATTTTTTTTTTCTCTTTAATGCATAATCTTCGACCAAATGTTTTTCTGATTAATTTCATTTTAGAGGTTAATCAACACCATGATTAAAGACTGACATTTAGGAAGCTTGACCAATTTTCCCACAGTAAAGGGCGAACCAATTGCTTATTGCAATTTGAATTCATAGATTTTACATCCCTAGCGGCGAGTTTTGAATGAATTTCTTTCCAGGTTGCATATTTTATTGTTGAAGGATGATGAAATAACATGCTGTGATATTGCTATTTTTTCATTAATCGAGGAAATTATAGGAAAAATATTATGCTGCGATTATATATGACGAGCTAGACAACTTTTAGACCATTCCCTTCATGATTGGGTTCATTAGAATTCTGAACACTTTGCTTCACGAACCTACAGACGTTCAAAATAATTCCAAAAATATGGCCTATTTTGAATAGTTTTAATTTAATAATAGTAATAATGCTTTATACCTTGAGCGAATAAAGACAATTACACTTTTATTTTGTATAAATTTTGGATATAAGAAAAAATTGTACCCATTTGCAATCCTTTTTGGTTAATTTAATTTCTAGTTCCAACTAAAAATACATATCTAACATAAAATCGGATAAAAAAGCTGAGGATCAAGCTTGAAACAAAATAAACGGTACAATGCAAACACAAATCCACTGCTTTATGGCTTAATCTGAACCCAAGATTGAAAAAAATTTGACCATAAACCCAAAAACTGTCTTTAACACAAATATAAAATTTCCTTTCACTGAAAAAGAGAAAAATGTTTTTATTTTGTTTTTTAAATAAAAAATTTTGCACAATTTATTAAAGAAATACCTTTTTTTTCAAAAAATCAAAAAGTGACCGACAAGAGCTGGAGTTTCTTGGGAATTCCAGGTTCCTAAACCCTAATAATGTGAAATTTATACTTTTAATTACACCTTGTTGAGTCATTTTAAATATTAAAATTCAAATGATATGTATGTATTTATTAAAAATCTCAATGATGCAATAATTATTTGAGGTTTTCATTTAATAATATATTTAATTACATCTATTACTAAAGAGAGTCATTAAAGTTTATTCTTGAAGCGAAATTTAAATATTTTATGGATTATGAATACTATTTTAAAGTCATCTACACTATTATGTATAAAAATACATAAATTTTTGTTTATAATTATTTTAATTATAGCCACTTGTGTAATATGCGAAATTCCAATCTTTAATTTGTTAATTTTATTATTCCAGAATCAAGAAAGTTTATTAAATAAAAAAAACCAAGTAATCCAACTTAAGATATCGCTAAAGTACATGATGGTTTTACACCAAAATTTAGATTTCACTCCCAAAATTAAAATTTTTTAATACGCCCTTATGACCGGAAAATCTTGGAAAGATAATTGTTGAAGACGATAGGGTATCAGTGATCAAGATATGAAAAACATAAGAATAACTGAAGTGAATTTGAAGAAGCTTTTCTTTATCTAAATTACAAAAAATATTTCTTGCAAGGCTAAAGTTGATAAAAAACACAATGATTCGCGAGAAGTGTAATGAAAACCCGCAAAAAAGTTACAGTGAACGTAGAAAATTTTTAAATGGATACGTTTAAATATAGAAAAACCATGCAATTGGTCAAAAAGTATACGGTCCCTTTATTTTTTGATGCTTATAAATTAAAGATTAAAAAAATTTTAAAAAACTTTATAAGTATATAGTGGCATATGTCTAATGGATATAGCATATGATCTAAATATTAATAGAGAAACTGTTCATAGATACGGTTAATTAGTTAGTCAGATTATTTGTGATTACGTCACAGATAATAGTGAAAGGATGATATGATGGATATGACCTACCCAAGGTAGTTAATAATTGATGACAGTATATTCTTTCAAAGAAAATACAACAAGGGCAGGAAATTGTATAATCTATGGAACTTTGGGTGTTATCAAAAGAGAACCCAAAACAGCCTTTCTGATACGATTTATTAACAGAAATACTCTTACTATGATCCAAATAATCTTAAATAATGGTAATCCAGGAACAATCATTATAATTGACGAATTGACAGCCTATAGACTGGCTTTAAGTAAGATTAAGAGTTATGAGCAGATGACTATAAACCACTTTTTGAACTTTGTTAATGCTGATGATATTCATAGGCTAAAAATTTTAAAGGATAATGGTCTTTATCTAAAAGATTTCTTAGAAGTAGACATGAAATCAATCAAAGTCCACACTTTGAAAATATTTTAGAATTTATCTGGGATTTTAAATAACCAAGAGTAAGCTACTCAATAATGATCTTTTGCTTCTGAAAATTAATTTTTAATTCTTATTTTTTTTTAAACTTTCATCTTGGTATGAAATCTCATTTTGGGATTAAAACCAGCATGTACTGAGATTTTTATGTACGATTTCTACTATTTAACATCAAAAGAATATTTTTCACAAAATAAAGTTTTAAACTATACGTTATAATATTTATTTATTCAAGATTTTTTAAATTTTAAAACATACGTATGTTATATTTGCTCTTATTCTTGTACAACAATGTATTATTGATGTCTTAGTTTTTGTTCTAGAACTTTTTGCCCTATCGTTATTGACTACATTTACTGCATTCTTCTAATTTAAATCATTAGCTCCAAAGTTTCAAAAAATAATTTTTATTGCTCTTATGATCGATTTACAATGATAAATTAGAAAGTATATTTTTCAAGGGATACATAAATTAAATTTCTAATATTCCTCCAATAATTTCAAACGATAAATAACTTTGCACATAATATATCATGGTTATTTTGTAGTTATATCTATGATTTTATAGAATTAAAACACATAAATGACCTATAAGTATGATAAAATATTGATGATAAGTATTTTTTATAATCAAAAACTGGAAGAAAACATTGAAAGCCAATCAAACAATATTTTAAAAAATTATTGGAATTATTATATTATATTTTTTTAAGTTAATAAGAGTAATTTGAGAGTGGAAATCATATTTTAGTCTTCAAAAGTGCAAAATATTGAACTTAACTTTGAGGTAATTCATTCACTTTTTGATAGGAAATATTGCTTTATTTTTTAATGATAAAAATAATTGATCTAAACAAGAATTTTTCAATAGAAATGTGAAATCTTCGTATCAAGTATTAAAAAAAATTAAAATTTAATTAATAATAAGATCACTTCAAGCAATTACCCCTTTTGTTAAATTTAAAAGAAAATTCTTTTAAAAACTTTTCTCTTTTTTTAGTAATAACACCATTTCTCGCCTTTATTGCTAATTTAAATTCATTGTTGAAAGATTCTATTGCCTGGTTATTAACTCCATTATCAGTTATAAATCAGCATTTTTGATAGACAGAACCATGAGGATGATTTAAATTTGAAAGTCATGAATCACTTCTATGATAGTCTGTCCAAATTGTTGAATTTTTAGCAAAATTTCTTTTTATAATATGTATTAATGTACTTTACTCCTTTATTTTGTACAAAGCACAAAAAAACCCTTTTGATTCTGTCTTTGAACTCTACAAGGCACAATGAGTCTTTTCTGTAATTTGATGATCTGCTCGATGGCGTTTACACATGAATTTAAGCATTTTTTCATCTATCTGAACAATGCTTCTGGGTATTCTAATATATCATTGCTGAAATCTTTTTCAGGCATCAGATTCACTAGCTTTATTAGTATACTTTTTATTGTTTGAGCTTCTAAATTAAAGCTTTCAATAATGCTGAATTGAGATTGTCTGCATGAATAAATAATTAATATTTTTAAAAGAATTCGCAAGGATGTTCCAAAATTAACGAAAAACAAATTTGTACTTATTATAAAATATTTGTTTTAGCTATACATTTATTTTGAATACATCTCCTTTCAAAAAAATCATTATTTCTTGTGTACTTCACAAATTTGGTGTAATTATTACAAATAGCACAGCAAAATTATTTTTTTATCAAATTCAATTAAATTTATATTAAAATCCTGTTTAATCAATTTTTTTATAATACTTTCTGTTTAAAAGTGTGTTAACATTAAAGGGTTTTGTTTTATTATGTTTAAATAGGATTGTAAAGATAAAATTTATTTATTTATTTAATTTTTATTTTTGTTAATTAGTTGGAAATTAATATACTTGTTCCGTAGATGGGGAAAATAACGTGTTTTAAAAAAAATAAAAAATTGTAAACTAATATAAATTTAGTTTAAAAGATTGAAGTTAACAATAAATAAATAAATTAGTTAAAAACGTTTATTCTTTTAACTTTAACGCAGTGATGCCCAAACTTATTAATTGGGCCAAAAAATTAAATTTAGATTATTCGGCGGGCCAAATATTTTTTTTTTGCTATCATATTTATAAGTATTAATGCAAATAATACAAAATATTGAAATTAGGTATAACTTTATTTTATTACTAATTAAATTCAATTCATTTTTAATTTAATTTTGTATAAAATTAAAGAAAAAGATATTATATTTAATTGTGGTGCGATGGATGAGCTTGGATGGTAGATGCCAGTTTTGTAATATTTGGTTCAATTTTTGATGTTGCAATTCTTATAATGTCTTGCAAATGTTTATCTGATAGTTTGTTTCTGTTGTTCGTTTTAGCATTTTTCATTTTTGAATAAGTTTGCTCGCATATGTATGAAATGCCAAAAATTGACAACATTTTTGATGCAAATATTTTCAAATTTGGAAAATCTTCCTTCGAAAGTCCTTGATAAAACTTTATCAATGTTTTTTCAGTGAAACTTACTTTCAAACTATTGGTACTCTGTAATTAGCACAGCTCAAGCTGTACATCTGAAAACGCTTCATCCACGTCAAATGTAAACGGATTTTTAAATAGTGCTATTTTATTTGATATGTTGTCAAAATCCAC
>CAKKLC010001210.1:46230-60856 GCA_918559645.1 Ceratonova shasta | reverse complement strand
GTAAGAACATTTGCTTTGAAAGGAATAAAACGAGAAGAATTTTAAATAAAAATTTCTTCTACTTTTAAGCTTTATAGTGAATTAGAACTTCTTACAAACATTAAAATTTAGTGATAAATTAAATGATCAAAACGTTAAATTAAATGGGAAAACCGTTAAATTATATGGGAAATCATTAAATTAAGTAGGAAACCCTGTATTCATCAGTTAAGATTGTTTCATCTTAAAAGTATCAAAATAGTTGGAAACTTAGAATTTTATATTATAACAATAGCAAATCTATTTCTTTTCAACAAGCATAAAAACCTACAATCCGCTTCAAACCAATTAATTTAAAGATTAAAATTCTTCCTAAATGGTGTACCAATTTGCTTTCATCAATTTTTAATATCTTATTCCTAAATATTAATGTCACCTTCAATGATATAAAATATGTATCCAGTCATATATAGCTTTTATAGATTATATCAACTTAGTACTAATGAAACGACCTGATAGCTTAAAATAAGAAAATATAACAATCCAGTTATCAAATATGAATTTTTTTAAAATTAAAAATCTTTCTTTTTTGCGATAATTAAAATTCCATCGTATATGCATTTTTCACTCTCATAACAAGTTGTTTGTTTTAACACTAATTTGTTATAATATTCACTTAATCCTATTAAGTAAGCTATTGTTTTTCCATTATCCAAGATTTTAAATTGATAGTTTGATGAATTAATAAAAAATTAAATAAGGATAAACATATTTATTTTCAATAATGGTGGCTTTTAAATAATTCATGTTAGCGCATGTCACGTTAAGATTTCAAAAATATGGCTAAAAATTGCAAGTTAAAAAAATTAGTAAACAGTTTCTAAAATATAAATAAAAGAATTTTATTTGGATTAGAATTTTATTTGGATCTTTAAATCGTGTCAAAGATTTTAATAAAACATTAGTAAATATTTTTGGTACCTAAATTGATTTTGGTGATAAAAATGGTTACATTTTAATTGTTGTATATTTACAATGCTCTAAAATTAAAATCAATAAATTTTCTATGCGTATTTTAAAACCTAAATAAATTTGATCTAATTGACACAAAGAATATAAACAGAAAAATTCTTACAATAAATTTTCTATGCGTATTTTAAAACCTAAATAAATTTGATCTAATTGACACAAAGAATATAAACAGAAAAATTCTAACTTTAAATTTTTTATAATTTTTTTAAATTAATAAAATTATATTTTAATTTGAAATATATTAAAATAAGGTAATTTATTTATTTTTATAAATATAAATTAACTTGGTAATTAAATAATTTTCATGATAATACAACTTGAAGCAAAAAAATCGTATCAAAAATTAAATCTTATCGTATCAAAAATTTTCATAATATTTATATAACTTTCAGGTAATATAATAAATAATGATATTAATATAATTATATATATTTAAAATTGTTTAATTAGTATTCATTCAATTAAAATTATTAAATTAATTCCTGAAACTATTAACAATTAATTGTTTAAATTTATTATAAAAAAAGATAGAGCATTGAATAAACTATCATTTAAATTATTATTTATTTTAAAATTATTTTGTCAACGAATATAATAGTTTCAATCAAATAATTCATAATTATTATACATTATTAATAATTTTTTCAATAAGTTATTTTCAGAACAATATTTACTTTTAATCTCTGTTTACCTAATAATAAAATTCAAACAAAATTTATTTTAGAAAACAACTAAAAATAATATTTCCCTAAAGTAATTAAAAATATATTTTTGATATACGCCCTTATTGTTTGTTCTTTCAATACACAGTAATCAAATAAATAGAATATAACTTGAATCAACTAATTCTCGTTCTATTATTATTTGAAGAACGTTGAATTTCGCAACAAGACAAATTCTGTAAATATTAAATGACTTTTGGTGTGCAGACTGGAGAGAAGAAGGTTGAAACGATTAATCATAATGAATACATTCCTAGTGTTAAAATTCAAAACAAAAACAAGGTATTATGATTTTACTTGATTATAGAAATCAGAAATGATTGGTTCGTGTCATTCCTTATCTTTTGAAGAAAACTACTGTAATCAACAAAACTTATTTGATCATTTAAACGAAGAGCTGAGTATTACTGAGAGCGACTTTTTTATAACTAAAAAATCAAAGTTGAGCTCGAAGGAAGTAAATGTAAAAATTGAAGTTGATATTGAAACTTTTGAAGATATAGATGATAAATTGTTAAATAATAATTTAGATTCTGTGTGCAATTTTTACAAACAAGAAAAACACAATAATTCATCCTTTGAAAAAAATGAATATAATGCTGAGGCTGAAACTTTGGAAATAGAAACTATTAAAAGAATGTGGTCAAAGAAAATAATAAGAAAGAAACTTGAAAGGTGTGACATTTGTTCTGGTTCTATAATAGTTAACTATGAAAAACCTATTTATTGTTGTCGATTAAAAGTTTATGAAATAGTCTTTGGTGATTATGCCATTGAGATGAATATTAAAGAATTTGATGACATGATGATTGGAACTAATTCTCCCCAGTCTATACCAAGATTTTATAATGATAATTGTAAATATGACGTAAAAGGAGAATACTTAAATCTGGAGAAAAAATTTAACATGGCGGCAGAAAAACAAAGAAGAAAAGTTACTGAGTCTAAATCAGTGATTCCATTAAGTTCAATAATTCACTTTAGTTTATGTGAGTCAGTTGTAATAGAGCAAAATAAAGCTTTTAGTTACCTCTCTGAGCTTAACAAAACAATTATATACGCAAGAAATATTTTCCCACAAACATTATTTGTTCTAAAGGTAAGAGAGAGTGAATTTATTTATTCTAATGGAAATGAATCTACAATTCGTTTAATAGAAATTTACAATGAATCTATTAAATACAGAAAAATTATTTCTCAACTAATTAACTTTATGAGTAAATATATTAATTGTAATGAATTAAATTTGATGCATTACATGAAGTTATTTAATAAAAGGCTATATGGATTTTACACTTTTGTAAAAAATTTAGACGTTGATCCTATTTTTATAAATTGTGTAAAAAGCAATAAAAAAGAAGCTGAGTCCAGAAGGGATAAGACAACATTACCTTTCAAGGAAATTCCACTGCATTTGTGTTATGAAGATTCTAATCATTTTTGTTACATTATTTGTAAATCTCTAACAATGGACGAGCTTCACCTATATTTTGTTGATATTAACAAAAATTTAAAGTTGTGTAACAAAATAATTGGTTATTTGATATTTTCTTACATAATGTATTTGAATCCAACTCTAGATAAGTTGGTTCGGCTTGAAAGAAAATTTAAAGAAAGAAGTAATCTATCGATGGAAGATTATTTGAAGAAAAAGAATAATATACAAATCAAAAAGATGCAAATAATTTCAAAAATTAAAAAGTTTTCATCAAGATATGATCTTCTTGTCTTCATGGCAAAATTAGATATGTTTTCTGAAATTCCAATATTGGAATGATATCTAAAGTACCATTAGAAACATTTTTTAGAAGTTGTTTAAAATATTTTATTATAAGGTGAATAAAACATATAAAAAATAAAGTAGAGTTAAAAGTTTAGGATTTGATTAAAGTAATATAATAGAAGATTTTTGCGATCAAGACGCTAATAATTGTTTTTAAATTAAAAAAAACTGATTCTATTAATATTAAATGCAACAAAAAATTTTATTTTCAATATCTTCAATTAAAAATTCTTTATCTTTTTAGAATCGGAAAAGAAGTGATTTCAAGCAGAAACTATGATCAAGCTGTTCTTGTCGTTTAAAAAAAGTTAAATATAAAGAAATTCAGATAATGTTGCATGGACATACACTGTCTGAAATATAAAAAATACATTTCAATGTGTGAAAACACTTTGTTTGAAGATTTTAAAATTCTGCTTAATGATTTGACCAAAATATTGTGAAAACGACCCGATAACACACAAATGAGATTTATCTTGGTCTCATGATACCTTACAGCGTGTTATTTTCAAACTTTATTTATTGCGAAGAAATTATATTATTCATAATCCTGTTCAACTTGTTGAAAACGGTGTATTCTGTGAAATTGAAGAAAGTTTATTCAGACACAAGCCAAAAAATCATGTTAGTCGTTTCTCTGAAAATGAAATTTGAATGTTGGCATTAAAGATACTGGATATTCTCCATCCAAAGTTTACTTAAAAGTTATCAATGATCGATCTCGGAATACTTTAATTAGAATAGTTCAGTAAGTAGCTATCCGGGCTCTATTATTCATAAAAATAGTTTGGGAGCATATGGCGATTTAGGTAATTTTATTGTCGATCATTTCATGGTAAATAGTTCTCACGATTTTGTTTTCCGCTATCACACTCAAATACGCAAATAAATCAATCATCGTGGAGTAAAATAAAATTGCTGTTAAAACAAATGAAAGGTTTATATGGAACTTATATACCTGGTTTTTTAGATAACTTATGTTTGTGGAGATTTTTAAGAAAGTATTGATTTGATTAAATTTTAATTTTTTAGGGTGAAAATTTGAGTGTTGATCCGATTTTGGCTTACTTTTAATTATCATAATTCGAGAAATTTAAAAAAATTAAGAATTTAATTGAATCATATCGTTCCAACAGCTTAATAAAAATTTGCTATATTAAATTGATAATTGCAAGCTAAATTTGAGATATTACATACATAAATGCAATTATGAAGCTAAAACAACAATTATTATTTTAATATATTAAAAATAATATTTTTCAATATAATTTTGAATGAAAAATATTCAAGTTTAATAATATTTTATCGTAAAATATTAATTTAAACAGTGTCAAATTTACCTAAATTTTTATTTAAAAAATTATATTTTTAAATATTATGTTAGATTATGCATTTATATTAACGATAAGGTTTTTTATAGAAAGTTAAAAAAAGTTTTGAATTAATTAGATTGATGTACTGTAAAATAACAGTTTGATTTGTATATTCCCTATACATTGATTCTTCCAGGTAAACTTAAAATTATCTTGTAATTATCTATCATTATGATTCAAAATGCTTTAAAATAACTGCATATCTAAAATTTGGATTTTTTTAAAGATAAAGCTTAACTTAAGAATATTGAATTATTAAAAATTTAACTTTTTTTTATTAATTTATTTTATTTTAAAAATATGACCCACCGCGTCATATTTTTTCAATGTAGCGAAATTTTAATATTTCTAAGGATAAAGCTTATTGTAAAATTATTAAATTATTAAAAATGTAGGTTTTTTTAATTAATTTATTTTAAAAATATGACTTACAGGACATTTTTTTCCCTTAAACACTTTTCCATTCATTTTTTTCATGATCAAAATTTAATTGGTTATATGCATATTATTAATAAATATATGTAAAAACCAAAAATAAGTATTAATTTTTGACCAAAGTAATTTTTCATGGTTTACTACAGGGGTCTCAAACTCAAGCTATAACGAGGGCAGTGTGTGATAAAAAAAACCATAAGGGCCGCATGACTGAAAAATTTTATACAATAATTTAAACACATAAATCTAGATGTTAAAAGGAACTTTATAATTTTATAAAACACTAGACTACTAAAGTTATGGATTTTCAGATTTTATTTTAATATTTTAGCATTCATTATGGGGCTTTCTTACATTAAAATACTAAAGTTAATGTTACTGTGAAATCAATCCATATTTTGCCGGCTTATCTGGCATCGTTTTGCATCAACCAAGGCATCAATGTCAGGTTTAATATCCTGTGATGAATCCAGTTTTAGAGATGCTTGCAGATGTTTATCAGTAAGCCTAGATCTCAATGGCGATTTGATAATTTTTACGGTAGAGAAAAATTGTTTGCAAACATAAATACTTCCAAACTTTGATATCATCCTTGTAGCAGCAAAAAGTAACATGGGAAATCTTTTTTTTAAAAAAAACTAATAAAATTCTAGAATTCCAACATCTGAATACTTTTGCTTCAATATGGAATCACATTAAAGATCTACCATATCCATCTGCAGTTCTTCTGCTATATTTTAAATCTCAACGGCGAACGGTGTTGCAAAAAGCTGGAAATGTGGTGCAAGTGCTTTAAAATCGTTAAAACACAAAACAAAATGTTGATGCAAATCTGAAATTATAACTGCATATTCTTTAAGGGATTGGTTTTAGACTTTTCCTAAGGAATTCAAAGTTGATAAATGGGCTTAGTTGCCTACAATAAGCTGTATTTTAAATAATGACAATTTGGCTTTGAATGATTTAACACTGACATATTTCTGTGAAATGACTTGTCTTTTGCCCTGAATTTTTAAATTTAATGCATTCAAATGGCCAATTAAAACTATCAAAAAGGTAAGGTTGCAAATAAACTTGGAATCAGTAAACTGTAAAACTTCATTCTTGTTGAGTTTCATGAAAGAATAAATCTCTTTACGAAGTGCAAAAAAAACGATTCAGCACATTTCCATGACTCAGCCATCTAACTTCGGTGTGATAAAGAATTTTCCATATTTGCTTTTTATACTTGCTAGAAAAGAAGTGAAATTTCAGTGATTAAAGCTTCGTGAACGTATAAAATTGACCGTTTTTACAACCACATCCATGAAATCCATCATTTTAATACTTTTGCTACACAGAGTATCTTGAAAAACAATGCAATTTATGATAGTAAAATTATTATTTGGTATATTGAGGCTTTCTAGTTTGACCTCCACTAATCCAACAACACCGTTTTTTGTAAACAAATAGCTGGCGCTCCATCCGTGACCATTGATACAAGTTTATCTAATGGTAATCCAGCTTTTTCAAGAATCTCTTTCAATCCTTTAAGTATATCATGTCCCGTTGTAGTATTCTTCAGTGGTACGAAGTCTAGAAATTCTTCCGTTTATAGATTTACTGTCCACTCCTCTTATAAAAATTGCGCACTGTGAAGTATCTACCAAATCAGTACTCTCATTAAGAGCAATCGAAAATGCTTCAAATTCTCCAGTTTTTTCAATCAATTGTTTTTTCACATTTTCTGCTAAATCAGTTATTCTGCTTGCAACTTTATTAGCAGACAGACTTATGCTTTCGAATAGTTTCTTTCTATCAGGAATTAAAATTTCGCTGGCCTTCAAAATACATTCTTTTATGAATGGACCTTCTGTAAAAAGTCGTGATGATTCAGCTATCATAAGGCTTAGCATAAAACTTGTTTTTACTAAATTTTTTGCAAGTTTGTTTAAATTTGAAAAAAATTTTCGTTGCTTTGCAAATCCTATTTCAAGCTGGTTAACTTTTTCATCTCGAATTTTTCCAATATATTTATCAAATTTTAAAGGATGCATAGTGTCGTAGTGCCGGTGTAGGTTGAACTACTTTGGTACTGCAATAGTCTGCTGGGATATAAGGCACGGAATATTATCTCTCACCACTGTGAAAAAAATATAAATTCTCCCACTTGTCTTAGAAAACCCTTCTTTCATCAACGAGTTTTCTTTTTCTAGATAACGAATT
This sequence comes from Ceratonova shasta, assembly GCA_918559645.1. NCBI lineage: Eukaryota > Metazoa > Cnidaria > Myxozoa > Bivalvulida > Ceratomyxidae > Ceratonova > Ceratonova shasta. The sequence goes on along the minus strand of CAKKLC010001210.1, from coordinate 53,327 downwards.
TATTTTGTGATGGGTATAACAAATTTTAATCGTGCCAATTATTATTTATAAAAAACCAAGAATTTTTAAAAATAAATAAACTGTTTTAGATAAGATTTGTAAGAAAGACGTAATAATGCCATTTTTAAATTTTACTAGACGTCATATGTATAAATAAAAATAATTTAAAAGATAATTTTAATTTTAAAGCCAATTATGAATTTAATTATTAAATAAATTTGGTTAAATTACAAATCTATGTTTTTTCGTTGCGGTTGTGTTTGAGACCCCTGGTTTAATAGGATATCATCAATAAAATTAACAATGTAACAAAACATGTTTGAATGTGAAATATTTTGTACATAATGATATAAAATACCAAATTTAAGTACTTTTTAATTAATTTACCAAAGATATAAATCATTATTATAAACAAGAAAATGTTGAATTAGTTGCTTTTTTTTTATGTATCTATTTTTTTAGGTATCTAGTTTTTTTTATGTATCTAGTTTTTTTTAAGGTATCTAGTTTTTTGTATGTATCTAGTTTTTTTTATGTATCTAGTTTTTTTTAAGGTATCTAGTTTTTTTTATGCATCTAGTTTTTTAGGTATCTAGTTTTTTTTATGTATCTATTTTTTTTGTATCTAGTTTTTTTTTGTATCTAGTTTTTTTTTATGTATATAGTTTTTTTATGTATATAATTTTTTTTATGTATCTAGTTTTTTTTATGTATCTAGTTTTTTTATCTAGTTTTTATTAAGGTATCTAGTTTTTTTTATGTATCTAGTTTTTTTTTATGTATCTAGTTTTTTTTATGTGTATAGTTTTTTCATTGTATTTTTTAATATTTGAAATTTTTTTTGATTTAATTAATACAAACAAGATATTATTTTAATCTCTTCGGTAAAATCACTAAAGTCACTCATACGTTCTGGTGATTTTCTTTTGCTATTAGAAAAATAGTACCGATATAATCAAAATTATATACTAGTATTCCAAAAATAATATAAAAAGGATCCGGTGTTTTTTAATTATTATTTTTTTAAAAAAACCACATGAACATCGATGAAATAATACAGACGATTTCACACTATCGGACATCAACAATTTTATATTTTTGCAAGATAGGACTCTTAAAAAAAATCTTGTATTGTGAGAGTTATAATAATACGATTAAGGAAGTTGCGTACAAGCGCCATAAGGATGGTGTTGCTTTTAGGTGTCACAATAGTGATTGTAAAAAAAATATATCCTTTTCCATCTGAAAAAGTAGCTTTTTTAGAAAATTTTAATCTTTATCTGATTACAATTTTTTAGGTTTGGTTTTTTTGGTTTCGTAATAACCAAATTAATCAGATTGCAGAGGATTTTTTATTATCAAAATCGTCGATTTTGAAAATAAGTGAATTTTTAAGAAAAAAATGTCATTGTTATTTTTTTGGAAAATCTTATACGTCTTAGTGAGAATGGCGCAATTTGCATATTTGACGAGTCCATTTTTTGGTATAAAAAAAATACCAAACTGGAAGAATACCTCAGTGAGAAAGATGAGTTTTCGGCATAGCTGATACATTAAGTTGTCTGGCGAAGTACTTTGTGACGTTAGTAAATAAACGCACAGCAAAGTTTCTGATACCTATCAAATATCTGGTTTTTCGACCGGGAACTGTTATCTGGAATTAAGAATGGCGTTCATATCGTTTATTAACAAACTTTGGATTTGATCATGATACTTTCAACCATAGTTTAAATTTTTTCAACCCTGAAACGGGTGTAAATACCCAAACAATTTCTTCTTTGTGGAATAAATCAAAACCAAGGTTTAAAAAAGTGATGGGGTTGAGTTTCGAGGTATTGTGAGTATATTTGAGTAAAAATGATATTGAAGGATAGCGTTGAGAGGGTGATTTGGCGAATTTGATTGATTTAAAAAGCTTTAAGTTTATTTTATTATATTTTATAGGGCGAAAACATCTCAAAACGATTAATACTATGCACGTTTTTTAATCAATGGAAGGTTAAATTATACGAATAATCATCTTTTATATCAAATTTGTGCCTTTTACACATAAATTATTAAATTTGTGTAGCTTTATATAACAAATAGTATATTAATATGCTACGTAATTCAGTTTCTCTTATTTGTTCGTTAAAATAGAATTAGGGTACAAATTTACAAAAATTATCTTTGATATTTTTTTTTTAATTTTAAAATAAAAAACAGTATTAAAAAGTTAATTAGTGATTTCTAGCCAGAATAAATGGATCCTGGAAGAAAATGAACCGAAAAGTGATTAAGGAAAAAAATGACCCATAAGTAATATTTTTAACATTAAATAAATTAATTTAAAAACCCTAAAATTTTAACAATTCAATAATTATACGGTAACTTTATCTTTAAAAAAATGACCCAGTGGGTCATATAATTTCCAAGATCCGAATAAATTTCATAATTAAATAGTGAATCATTCATTTTTTTATAAAAATTCATAGATGATAGTTCTAAACATAATTTTATCTAATCTTTTTAACATCTTTACATGGTTATAAATCTTTAAAAGATTCGTCAACCACCTTAATAATGAAAAAAAGTCACGGAACTGTTTTTAAAAATAAAAAGCCTACATTTATTCTTTTCTATTATTCCGTATTAAATGTATATCTGTTGCCATTTACATTTAATTTTAATATGGAAAATTTAATAAGTAGTCAATTTGCTACAACATGGTATCCAAACCAGTTCTCGTTAGTAATATAATAGATATCAAAAAATATAAAATTTATTTTATCATAAGTTTTATTATTTAACTAAAACTATGCAAGATTTAATTTCATATTTTACAATATATGGAAAATTTTATTTTTACCAAATCATGCTGAACATCATGTAGTAAAAACAACTCTTTCAAAACTTTTTTATTTCTTGAAGAAAAATCTATGCAAAAAGATTTTGATAATAACACAACTAGATGAACTATTAAATGCATCAATAATATTCAGATAATTAATTTCAAAAACGTCGTTAGATCCATGTTTTAATTTGTCATTTTTAAAGACAAACCATTACAGACCTTCATCTGCGACAATAAGGAAAATATATTGAGTTTTCGAATGATACAGTTCAATATACATTAGGTTCCGTATCACTCTTTTCTTGTGAAATAATTGCAAAAGTTAAAGATTTTTTGTATTACAACTTATTGATGATTATTTTGAATGAAAAGTTAAAAAACAAGTTTTGCTTTAAATCATAAAACTTTTATTATGGATATTTATATAAAAAAAGTAACCTTAAGGTGGCTTACCCTAAAATCTTGTATAAAAGCCGAGGCTTGTACGAAAAAAAGTGGAATTCTATTTTAACACTATAGGTACGGCTTATATTCAAGATTTTAGGGTAAATAATTATTTTATTAAGATATAATGTTTATTGTTTTAAAAAACCTCACAGTATTGTGTATGATTAAATTGAGTTATTTATAATGTTTTTTTAAGATTTATGAGCTTTTACAAACATAATCCAATGGATGTATATCAAGGATAAGCATAGTAGTTTGAATTAAAAAAAGATGATTTAGTCTTAGGATTTACCTTATAAAATTCCTATTGATAGGTGATTACATAAAAACCATAATGTTTAATTCGTTTTATAATTTGATAATGCTGATTTTTACTAAGAAATACATTTTTAGAAAATAAATTCAGATAATCGAGCTGATTAGAAACCTACATAAAAAATAAACTAAAATTTTTATTATTTACATACTAAATTCATGGAATAAATAATATATTTTTGTTTAAAGAAGATAGTGTACTATAACCATTACGAAATCTTTGGTATGGAAGAACTAGTGCGTTACAATGTTATAATAATTTTTTGGAATTATAATATTTTATGAGTTGAGAATTATTATCAAAAGATGTAGACATTTATGATACATCAATTCCAATACTTTTAGTGAATATTGAAGATACAAGAGGGATTTAACAATAATTTGGATTATTTTAAATTAATTGTGTAAATTTAGTCTAAAGTGATACTTTGAATCATATTTTTAAAACCAATTCATAAAATTAGAGGTTGGCATTAAAGAATATCATTATTTGCTAAACTAGAAAAGAATTTGTGCATGGGATTTTTATCAGTTCACTCCTAATATTTAAAAACAACATGTTTAATAATACTCAATTATCAATTAAAGTATTATTAAAAAGCAAAATAAAAAAAAAGACTCAATTAATTTGAGAAAATGACATTAAAATAAAAAATGAAATCACAAGAGGAATTTTATTATTTTATTATTTGGTTTTATATTTATTTATAAGATATAACTATTTTTGTTCTATATTAAAAAAACCAGCTGTAGAAACATTATAAAGATATTTATTTTTGATTTTGATTTTTTTCCAAACACTAATCATAAATTTGATTAATTTCTGTACAATGATGGAAACCATTTTTATAATAGGATAAGATAAAATATATATTACAAAATTTTGTACATGGCAACGGATAAATGGCTTTAATTGATGTTTAAACATCGTATTTTATTGTTATAAACATAAATGGATTAGCTTTTTGTCAGGAAAAGTTCAAAGTTTTTAATTTTAAATTATTAAATATTAGCACATACTAAATAATTATGGTTATTGATTTACCTCAGAGGTTCCCAACTAATTTAACTCTAAAGCACATTCTAAAATATCGGTAGGGTTGAAGGCACCACCTATTTTATATCGACAAACTCCTTCCATAACTTGTCATTTTCCCATAATTTATTTTCTTATAGTCATAATGTATTCATAATTAATAAACAAAAATGTTTCAAAATATTAAAATTAATTGGCATTTTTTTAAATTGCATACACACAGAGAAATGTATTTACAAAAGTAAAGAAAGTAAACAAAACACACAAATACAAAGAAAACATTTAATTAAAAAATATAATGAAGTCAATGTGATCTTTGACATTGCATTTAATTGGCCAGAGCTTCATAATTAAGAGCGTATGACGATAATCCTGTTAGCAGACAATCATAAAGATGATCATCGGTGAGTCGAGATATGTATCTTGATTTTATTAAGTGCATGTTTGAAAACAATGATTAGCATAAATGTTTCGAACCGAAAAATTATTCAATTTTATATGCCGCTTTTTCCAACAATTCGAACTTTTCTCTATGCACTGTATTCCAAAAGTCCTCTGACATTAAATATTTAACAAAATTAGATTCTTAAGGTCCAAAATTTCTAACTCTAGTTCTTCTGTCTTACCTTGAACAAAATCTGCAATAGATGCGGCTATTTCGATAACATTTATTTGGCAAGTTAAAGGATTGATACAGAAGTAAAATATTGGATTAATATGTTTGAACTGCAAAAATCTCTCTTCAAACTGTTTTTTAAATTCTTTAAGATGCTTAATAAATAATTTCCCATTTAATTTATTGTCACCAAGCATTTTCTTCATATGTAGGAAATGCACGAGAGAATTGATTTGCAGATGTGATAACAACAAATCCAATTTAGCTTTAAATGACTTTATAGAGCCTCTCGTTTCAGTTATGCTTTTTTCTTAACCCTAAAACTCCAAATTTTAAGAATTCAAATTTTTTATGATGTCTGTGAGGAATCCCAAATCAATAAGCTAGCCAGAGTCTTCTAGTTCATCATAATTTTCCTTTTTATCGTTCAAAAATGTTTTTATTTCTTCAATTAAACTCACAAATCTGGTAAGAACCTTTCCTTTACTAAGCCAACGTACGTATGTATGCAGACTATGATCATGTTCTTTATCTTCAGTATCTTCTAACAGAATCTTGAAAAGTCGGTATTGCAAAGAAGCTGCTAAAATAAAATTGATTATTTTTGTAACTATTTTCGTGAAGTGTTCAAATAACAACATTTTACAACACAGAGCTTCCTGGTTGATAATACAACGGTAGAACATGAAGTTTAAAAATGAATCATTTTTCATGCATAGGGCAATAAGTCCTTTGTTTTTACCCATCATTGCTGGTGCCCAGCAGTGGTTATTGTAGACAGCTAGTGCAAAGGCATATTTATTATCTTGGCGTATGTTTTGAATGTATTATAAATATCCTCACTCCCCGTTTGTTCCTTCATAGGTAATATTTGTAATATATCCTCTTTTACTGTGAAGTGAATAAACACCATTCTCACCATAAATGCTAACTGTGCGTTGTCTGATATATCTGTTGACTAGTAAAATTGTAGCGATAACCGATCACATATTTCCCAGTCAGTTTTTAACTGAGTTTTTATGTCTGTTATAATTACATGTATTCTTATTGTGAATTTGTTATTTGACAAATGTTAGTCTTGTATTGCTGATACTATCTAACTTTTTTAGAAAATCCATCAAACAAAAAATCGGCACAAGTCAAAAAAAGTTCCTTAAACAACTCACCATCAATTAAAGGTTTCATCTTTTTTGCGAGTATGGGAGATATTTCTAAAGAAAAAATAGTAGCCTTTTTAGAATTTTCCACATGTCTAGTGAAAACAGCCTGTTGTGCTTTTAGACTTGATTTAAAATTACAGTTTTTTTCTTTCTTACTTCAGATTTAAGAGGATAATTCACATTAAAAGTGCCATGATTTCTCTGAAAGTTTCATTCAACGTTATGTTGTTTCGGCACTGCAATGCTACTACCACACAACAAATAAACGCATTTATTTTTAAAATTAACGAAAAAATATAATTCTTCCCAGTCAGTATTGAAATTATAGGTTAGTTGTCTTTTACTTGGTCCACTCATTTTGGGCTAAAATAAATAATAAAAAAAATAATAATTGAACTACAATATAATATCAATGTTATAGCGCAAGTCTGTTCTGGATTATATGCATAAATATATTATAACAAGAACTATAATTTATCTCCTCAATAATAATAGTTAATTAATAGATCATCGCTTATGAATACAATAAATTACGCACCTCGCTATTAGCCTATTAATTTTTTTTATAGAAAACTCCTAATTTGTGTTTCGTCTGACGAACATGTATTTTATCTAACTGTGGCGACATGAACAGGCCAGCAATCACAATGACAACAACGCGGTTCCAGGCTATGGCACGCTTTTTGCATA
>CAKKLC010001210.1:34808-46218 GCA_918559645.1 Ceratonova shasta | reverse complement strand
GAAGTAGCCGATGTTTGGCGAAACAATCCGAGCTTAAATTTCAAATATTTCGGCAACTTCGTCGTTTATCGGATCAGTTCGTGGGTTCGTTGCATTTGTTCACTTCAGGTTTTCTGCATGTACAAGGTGTGATGGGAAATGGCACTAGTCGTTCCAGGCTGGCGTAAATAGTGCAGTCTGACTCGCCGCTAGAAAAGATGGGACAAGTATCGAACATATTTAATAAACCTAGGCAGTCAAAAAAAATTTAGAACTGTAACAAATGAATAAAAATAAATCATATTTTAAAATAATGTTAATGAAAAAAATTGTGTTTCTGTCGAATAGTAAGAGACAGGCACAGGGTTGGGAACTTCTGATTTACAGCCTTGTTACATTTAAAAATTTGAGATTATATACAATCTATATCTGTCATAAGTATCAAAAAATCAACTTTATTTAATAAATGTAGTAAAAATAGAGTAATAGCAAGGTTTTTTACACGCAAATATTAAATCATTAAAATTTGAAAGTTAATTATCTAAGCCAATCAGGATCATGTTTTTATAAAAGTAGTTTAGATATGTAAAAATATGGTGAATAGATATTTGGGGAAATACTATATTAAATCAAATTCATTATAGATTGTTTCCTCAGACTTATAAATCTTTGAGTTTTTATTTTGTTTAAAATCTGTAGATATATCCCTTCTTCTTTTCATTCACACCAATATTTTTATAGCTTTCTTATGTGTATTTTTTTAACTTCTTATAAGGAACTATCAATTTAAATTTGAGAAATTTCATTTTAATTATAATCGATGATCTTTGTATCATTAATGTATTCACATTCTTATTAATTTAGTTTTTGATTGATTATAATAATCTTATTCAAATCTAAACTTTTGTAATTTAAAAAAGTATCCAATTTTTCATTCTTTTTAAGCTTTCTATAAATAACTTGTTTACATGCATCAGAATTAATAAAGAAAAACACTAAGATTTTATAAGCTTATGTTCAGTATGATTTTGATCTTAATTTAATAACTTTCTGAATCTAATTTTTTGATTTGTTCTTTTTAATAGTTGAATTATGAATTATCTATTCATTTAATTAATTATTACATATTTTACAATAATTTTACTTTAATTAGAGAATTTATATTATTAAAGACATATTTGATGGGATGAAACGGTACAAAATTTAAAACTATCAAAATCATTTCTGATATCTCAATAGCTCAGTAATAAATAAGAATTTACCAATGCATTTAACTGGATTTTGTATAATAAAACCAGATTTATTGGTAGCTTAATGTATCTGTGATTTTTAAACTTACTAATAACCAATAGAGCAATTCTATAAGTTTATGGACTAATACTACATACCTTTACAGTTAAACTTTCTGTGTTAATTAAATGAACTGATATGTTTTCAGTGCATGTGGATTATACGACGTTTTTGAAAAAAATGGAAAAAAAGATAAAAAAGAATCAATTTATTTGTAAAAATAAAAGTAGAAGACTAAAATGCTTTTTTGTTTCTGTTTTATACTCCTATTAAAATTAAATCAGTTACTCCGACTATTCCATCTGTGAAATTCCGCTTCGAGCTCGTAATGGTCGTTTTGAATATCTCAAAAACCTTCAATTGACTGGTTTGGACAGTTGAATCTTCTGGATTAATAAAGTTTATTGAGTGATTTACACTTCTATGTTCGAACTCTTCACTATCTCTTAGTGCAGCTGAATAAGCCCACCATTGGTCAGTAACAATAATAGATCCAGAATAAACATTTTTACGACTTTTTTCTCAATATTTCTTCACTTCTGTTAGTAAAAAACGTAATGAATGCATACGTTGTACCCTCTATATTCCTCCTACATACTGTTGGCCATCAGACATGCGACCACAGTTGTATTTTCTATTGACAAATAGACTTTTATTTATTTCTACTATTTTTTTGAGCCTTCAGAGTTGATACTACCTAGCTTGTCACTTGTTATTACCATGTAGTCACAAATGGCTTCTCTAACAAGATCAGCGTACTTGGAGATGGTAAATTTATCAACTTGTAATTAAAAATCTGTCTTGAAAAGAAGTTTATTTAATGTATTTACACATTAAAAAGAAGATCGTTTTCATTTACAGCTTTGAACCTTATAAAAAACCAGTTTTACCAACCCTGCATGAAAATCGACACTCAGATTTGCATACCCAATATAAAATATCTGGAGATACTCCAAGTTTTACATAAGACATTCTAGTACCATCATTACACATTGGACATAATATTGTATAACGAATCATTTTACAACTGGCTAAAAAGACATTTGTATCATAACAAGTAGTTAATAAATGGTCTATGAATGTTTCAAATACAGTAATTTCTTCAAATCCTTCTCTGTGAAAAGTTTCTCCGGGCTTGTGACTTTTTTTATAGATCTGCGTACCAGGTAAGGGAGGGTTTAAATATTTTTTTTAAAACTTCGTATAATCCATATGCACCATTTATTCCATTACTTCCAACCAATTTTCTTGTTAGTATAGCATTTAAATTTATGCCTGTTTTTTCTGCATTGTAGATAAATATTCAAATAGGTACTTTTTATTACAATTATGCTATAATAATAGTTATAAAACTTTTAGCTACTTCTGTATTAGCCTACAGTTTGTCTCAGGTTTTAATCTTATGTAATCCATTGCTTTTTTTAAATTAAACAACTAACATTTTTTATCATAAAATAAGGCTTCTTTATATAGTAGTTCAACTGGTTTTTTTAAACTTTTTACAGGGTTTTTTAAAATAACTAAAAATTTTTTTTTAAATTTTCACAGCGTTTTTGAACATTTTTTTAGATCCTTAAAATGTCAAAAATAAATAAAAAAAATAACTAGATTACAAATGAAAAAAGGAAAAACCTTATAAAATTAGTAATTGAAGATGGATAAAGTGTTAAGAATGCGGCATTTCGTGCGGACGTAAATTATCAGGCTGATCCAAATGTTATAAGGTTATATAAAAAGGAATCAAGAGCTGAAAAGAAAAAAACGTAACGAGAAAGCCATCCAATAAGAAAATTAACGAGATTATTAACTTTGTTGAAGAATTATTAGAATTAAGCCCGGTAATAACGATGATGCAAATTCGAGAAAAAATAGAAAACACATCTTCTATAAACCTTCATCTTTGATCTATTAAAAGAATAATTTATAGACTACAAATTACGTTAAAATAGGTTTCCTATACATCAAAAAATAAAAACTCGGTAACAAATAAAAGTAAACGGCATATTTATTAATAAAATATTATGAATATTGAAAACAGTTTCATAAAAGTTTCCATCGAAGAATCCGCTTTTAATTTATATTTGAAAAGAATTATAGGAAGATCAGCGAGAGGAAAGCTAGCAAGTGCCATGGTTCCATAAAGGCGTGAAATTAATGTAATTTTGATATCTGGAATAGCCAAAAAATAAGTTCTATTTGCTCAAAAATCTGTTGGCTCAGTAATTTCTAATAAGTTCATTCATTTCTTTAATCAGTTGATTGAAAAATGCAATCAAAATTCAATTTTTAAAAAATGCATTTTTTATATTTGATGTTAAAAAGATTTATCGCTTAAACATTACAAAAAACTTTTTTTGATGAAAAGGGAGTCAACTGTATGTTTTTGTCTCCTTATAGTTACATGCTTAATCCAATTGGCTTTGCTTTTTCAAAAATTAAATCATTTTTAAGGAGATATTTAGAAAGTGTCTTTAATTAATCTTTTACAAACATCATGTTGGACTCGGTAACTCAACTAACCACAATTTATTTACAAAGGTTTTTAAAGATACGTAGGTCGAAATTGTTTAAAAGCGATTGCAAGAGAAGATTTTAATTAAAAAATATTAATTTTTTATTTTTTTTAAAAAAATTTTAAAAAACGCGGTTGTTATTCAAAAAAACGCTATAAAAATTAAAATTTTTTTTCGTTATTTGGAAAACCTTGTAAAAAGTTTAAAAAACGAGTTGAAATACTAAAGGATCTCTTATTGAAAGCTAGTGCTGCTTGTTTTTATAAAAACTAACAAATAACAACTTTATCATGTTTTACATCATAAGAAGGTTTCATTGTTCTTCATGAATAATATTATAGATTTTCTCAAGTTATTTTTTAAGCAACCTTTGTCTATCTCTTCTCCCTGATTGAGTATTTTTAAAATTGCTAATTTTTTCTTCAAGTTTTATTGTATTGCGAGTTCTTTCCATGTCCATATATGTTTTAATTTTTTTGAACACATGAACTATATAAATTATATTTATTATTACAGATTTTTTATTAGGAGTGATCGACTATTTTTTATTATTTATTTATTTTTGTAAATTATTTTTATCGTAAAAAATTGTTCATCTTATAGTCATAAACATATCCTAATAAAAATATACTAACTGCATAATTTACGCTTTAATCTATATTTTATTAACATTTCAAAATAATTTTACATATAATATTTAGATAAATGCAATTTCTAAAAAAAATGGTTTTTATAATCGGCGCTTTACTATAATAACCAAAAGTTATGATTATTATTGACATTTAGTAAATTATGAGTATGGCTTATTACAAATTACAATGTCAAACAACAAATTTATGCAAAATAATTAATCAAAATATATCTTATCTAATTTACAGTTTTAAAATGACAATATTCTACATTTAATCATCAGTTTTATTTAACAACCTGATAAATACGGTTTAATCCCAACTAATTGAATTCATATCAGTAAAGTTTTGAAATTAAGGATCAAGGAATAATAGAAAGGGAAGATTATGAACATTCTTATATTTTTAGAACAAATTTCTTATAAAATTTAAATATTTATTTGAAATTAGGTATAATATGATTTATGTTTTTTTATATAAACTAAGATAAAGAAAACTATTATAACGCTGTAGAGAATTCGCAAAGAAAATTTTCAATAAACTTTAATAGAAGATAAACATGATACTTAACATTAATTAGTATTTATAATTGAAAAGAATATTTAATGTTGGGATTCTTTAGTTGTCGTCCATTGATCATAAAAATATATTATTTTTTTAACAAAAATTTTGAATTGTCGTTAGATGAATATATTTAGTAAGAATTTGAATTATTAACTAATTATATTACTTTTACAAAACTTAAAATTGGTTATATTTTAGTTATTATTTCTAATTAAAAAAAGAAAAATTTTATTAATCGACATCAGAACATTTTTTAATTCTGGAATTTAAAGTATAATTAGTTTGGATTTATTAGACTTGGAAACTATTATGGATGAATTAATTTTAAGATTTTTTATCAAGATTGGTATAATCAGTGGACCATGTAAAAAAAAGAATACATTATAATTTTTAAGATCAGAAGTTCAGATTTTATAATTTAAGGGAATCGTGTTTGAAAAATAAATTTAAAATGTTGATAAATAAATATTGTTTTTGGAAAATTATGGAAATAAACAAAAAAATTGTTTTAAAATTACAATTGATTTATGGTTCTAATTTTTATTATAAAGAAGACATGATCTCTTTAAAATTTGATGGAACTAAAATGAAAAAAAAATGTTCTATTCATCCATAAGTTTTATAGATATTTGTATGACTCCTAATTAAATATCCTTAAATTAATATTTGGTTTTTTCTAAAAATTATTAAAATCGTTTTATATTTACATTAAAAAAAACCCCATTTTTAAAGTGTTTAAAACTGTAAGCTGTATTTTTAATCAAGTTTACTCAAAATCTTGTTACTATTACTGTGAAACATAATTATTTAAAATTTAAAATTATTAAGTTATTCCTTTTCTTTTAAATATATCTTATGTGTACATAATATGTTTATAATATGATAATTTTTATTGTAAAATAATGAACACATAAAACTTAATATTCTTTACTCTAAAATAGAGATTAGAAACATTAAATGATTAAAGATTTTTCTTGTAGTCTCTTTGTGAAAATCAATTTAAATTAAACATAAAACTTAGAAATTTTTTATGTAAAGATAACAAAAATAACCAACCCTAAAATTATTACAGCTTTTTACATTGAGATTGCATTACATACTTTTTAATTTTACTTTAGCTTCAACAAACAATTTAATTGCATTATTGGTTGATTTATTTCTTTATTTTCACATAAATTACTAAGTAAAAATGCTTCTACATATCAATTAGTGAAAATCTTAAGACAAATATCCTCATTTATTATAAAATAAGAAAATAACCTTATTTATTTAAATGATATATAATATTATTACAATGCTTTATAAAGAACCTCATATCTACTGCAGTTAGAAAAACTATCATTAGTAAAAGGATAGGTATATTCAGACCTTTTTTTTATAAAGATTGAAAAAAAAATCTAAAAACACAAATATTTTTGAAATTTGCATTACTATAGAACCATCTCTAGGATTGTTGAAAATGACGACTAATTAATGATCAATCCTTAGAATTATGTAACATATTTAGGTTTTTATTATATTCTTACAATCAATTCATTCTTAATATGAATCGATAAATAAACATAATAATTCACGTCAGCTAGTTTTATTGAACTCATAATTTTTTTATAAAAATCAATTATTTACACATTTTTCACTAATATTATTTGAAATTATTTCAATAACAATTATATAGAGAAAAATTGGTAGATGTGTATTATATGACGTGTTTGAAAAAAAAGAAATAGTAAAAAAAAGAAAAAACATCAATTTATTTGTAACGGTAGGAGTAAAAGATTATTTCACTTATTTTTCTCAATTTTCAAAAACCATAAAAATTATATTAAATACATTGAATATTGCGACTATACAATTCTGCTGGAAGTCCGCAATATTTGTTTTAAGTACCCCTAAAACCCTTAAATTGATTGAATGTAAAATATTTGGTCTGCAAAGTTCATTAAGTGATTAACACTTCTATTTTCAAACACTGTGCTATCTATTAATGCAGTATAATAAACCATACCTTAATCAGTAACAATAATAGACCCAAGATAAACGTTCTCATAAATAATTTATCTCATTGTTTCTGTAAGTCAATTTAAAACGGTTATAATAAAGACCTTCTTTGTACCTTTTTTTATTTCTCTTTCATACTATTGGCCAACAAACATACGTCCACGGTTGTATTTTCTCTTAAAAAATAGACTTTTATCTATTTCAATTATTTTGCTGGAGCCGTAAAAATTGAAACCGCCATGGTTATCACTTTTTCTTACCATGTAATCAGAAATGGCTTCTCTAACAAGGAAAGCATACTCAAACACCGTAAATCAGTCCACTTTATACTCATAAGCTATTTCTTTAAAAAAGGATCTCTTAATGTATTTATACATTATTAAGAAAATGGATTTCATCCTTATCTTTAAACCTTCAAAAAACTATTTTTTCCGATACTACATGAAAGCAACAAGTTGATTTGCCCACTAATGAAAACCACCTGGAGATACACCTCGTTTAACTTAAGACATTCTTATAATATCATTACAAAAAAGACATAACATTGTATTATGAATTATTTTACAGTTGGATAAAAAAGAAATTTTTATCGAAACCACTAGTAAATGTATGGTTTACGAATCTCTCTGTGATGAAAAAACTCTTAAAATTGTCCTACGAGTAGTTTTATCTTCCTTGTAACTTTTTTTACAGATCTACGTTCCATGTAATGGGGTTCTAAAAAATTTTCAAAAAACTTCGTAAAATCCACATGCACCAAAAAATTTGTATCTAAAATGCCTTGAATTATAGTTAGAAAAATGTTATACTAATAAGTATGTGGTTCAATATTACCTTTCCTTTATTTTAGATAAAACTATAAAAAAATATACAGTCAAAGTCATTTTTAACGAATATGCATTTTTTACGAATAAAATTTGTGTTCTTATTAGTAATAGAATTGATTTTTACAAATTTAACGAACCCCAACGGAAATAAATCAGAGAAGAAACAACCAAAAAGAGAAACGAAAAAGCTATACTTTGGCAGAAAAACTTCCAATACTGGAGGATAAGTAAAAAAATCCAACAATTTCGCAACATGAATTAAAGAAAAAAATTTTGCGTTTCAGTTGGAAAAATAAATTAAATTTTAAAAAACGAGCAGGAAATCAGACTAGCTCTAAAAGCAACCACAACAAAATCATATGTTATAAGTTTAAAAGAAAATAATCAAAAAAATTATCCTGTTTTGCTTGAATGGTTAGACAACAAAGGTGCAAAAAATCACGTCATAACAGATAATCTTATAAAAGAGAAAGTAATGTTGATAGAAGAACGTCTTAATATAAGTAATTTTAAAGGATCTAATAATTAAATTAGAAATTTTAAAAAGGCGTTTAACATAATGTATAAAAGCATTTCTGGTGAAGAAAGGCTGGTTAATCAAGACGATCATTAAAAACATGGCCAGATTTTGAAGACGTATGCAAACAATATGTATCAGTGGAAATTTTCAACTGGGACGCAAAATTGTTATTTTTAAAATGTCCTTCAAAAAAAAACTTTGTCGATCTCACAAAATGATATTGCATCATGCAAATTTGCCAAGGAGCGCTTGACAATAATGTTTTGCATGAGCAAGAATGGTGAAAAAATTTCGTGTCTAATTATCGGTAAGTTAAAAATTCCGCATGGATTTAAAAACATCAATTTCAAAGCATTAAATATTGTTTATAAAAACAATATGATAGCCTGGATGACCAATTCAATTTTTGTTGATTGTGTGGAAGAATTAAACGAAAAAATACTTAAAGAAAACAGAAAAATTCATTTGTTACTCGATAATGCAACTGTACATGGCAAAGATATGATTTTTAAAAATATAAAATTGCACTTCTTGCCGCCATTATCAACTTCGAGGATACAGCCTATAGACCAAGGCATTATTCGCTCATTTAAGTATAATTACCGCAAAATATTCAAGCTTAATATTTAACTGAAAGAGGAAAATGATCAATCTAACGCTTCTTTAATTAAAAAAATAAAACTATTCAAAATTATTTTAATTATTGTTGTGGCTCGTAATTCAGTAACAAAAGAAACAATCACAAATTGTTATAAAAAATCATTGGATGTAGCATGAGTTATTTGGCCAAAAATAATTTAATTATTGTTTTGAACACGCAGAAAATGATAATAATGAAAGTGATCTTGATTTTCCAACAAATATTTCAATTGATTTTCATTTAGATTTTATACAGGACATTATTGACAATACTGCTTACAATGAAGAAATATCAGACCAAGAGCACGAAAACATACATGCAATCAGTTACAGTAAAATCGTAGCTAATCTAGCTAAAATTGAGCAATTAATGATTGAAAATGAGTGCGCGGATCTTGTATCATTGGGAAAATTAAAAGAAGAATTTCTTATTTCAAAGAAGAAAGGCTTTCTCATTACCGACCTTTTGAATAAAGCCTAACCGCAATAATTGTTATAATTATAAATCATGCTTAATTTTATCTTTCTTCTTTACAAGATAAAAAAAAAATTTTTGTTATAATGTAACTCATGATTTGTAAATTACTGCTTGATTTTTTTGTAAAATATACTCCTTTTTTTCATAAACAATCATTTATATAGCCGCTCTTTTTTATAGTCAAAAGAAAACAAATTTCTTAAAAAAAAAGAAAACAATTCGTTATTTTTGAAAAAAAAACGTGTTTTTTGCAAAAAGTGACGTTCGTTAAATTGAAATAAAAATTTACAACATAAAAACAAAGGATTTATTTTTGTTGAAACTTTGTCTTGAAAAAGATTCCCTCATATACAACCTAATTTTCTATTAACGTGATTTATCCTCGTTTTTAAGTATAATTAAAATAACTCGACAGATTTATTAAATATTTTTTATTAAATGTCAGGTACTGGATATTTTCTAAATTATAATTCATTAATAACATACCAGTATTGCTTCAACAACGTCGTAATTGGATTCCTTAAGAGCATAAATAGCCTGACCTCTGGTACAATTTCCTTGTGTACTCACCATTTCAATATCTGCTTCATCCACACCTTCAGAATCATTATCTTCCTTCAAAAATCACAAATAGTTACTGGAATATCAACTTGAGCTTCTGGCTTAGAATCTGCAACAATACCATCAACGTTAGGAGCGTTTTCTCCCATATTCATTTCAGGTATCTTGCCTCCCATGCTTTGAGCAAACTGAGGTGGTAAGCCAATATCATTCAACTTAATATTATAAGCTTAAAATACCTTTGGTTCACCAAAAATAATATATTGATCAGAGTTTGGAAGTTTATATACATCCGGGTTGGTAACACCGAAAAATACGCTTTTGGACCTTTTAAATATAATTTTAGCCACTCCAGGAACTGGTACTAAACCGCATTTAAGAAATGCCTTTCTAGCTTTTTTTTCTGCTCTAGATTGCTTCTGGGCTGCATCGCTATTACCAGCCTCTTCTTCAAGTTTCATGTTATTAATTTGTTCCTTGATAGATTCTATGGTTCCTTCTTCGAGTCCTCCAGCTTTCAACTCTTGATATTTTTATGCTACTTTACCATTCATAACATCAATATTTTCAGCTATTTTTTCAGCCATAGTTAAAAAAAGTTCCCACGAGTCGTATAATTTCGGAAAATTTGTTTAAATTTTATTCAAACATATTTTGCATTTTAAAACGTTTAAATCAAATAAATATATTTTATCTATAATGATGAGGAATTTTTATTTGAGTAATATATGTATATGCATGCGCAGTATTTAATAACAAAAGTGTGATAAAAATGGATTGTTTTATGTTAAGTAAACGTTTTTTGAAGATACAATAAATTTGAAAATTTTTGCAAAAATGTTGGATTTGGATATACTGTTCAGTAGTATAATCTTTGCATGGATCAATTGGTTTCCAGATACACATGAATGAAGAGATTTCGATACTAATCTGTTCAACAATGTTTTTGAAAAATTTTTAACAAAGCCTAATGTGGTCCGAAAGTTTGTCAAGGCGCTTCTTCGGAATCCCCCCGTTATCTAATTATAATATTAATTTTTTTAGTCCCATGAACGATTAAAAAATCTTTCAACTGATAGAAAACGAAAAACTGGCTTATGAATACTGTATTGAGGTCGGTTTGCTGCCAGGAACAAAGGTTTGTTGCGGGAAAATTCTAATCCTAAAATTTAGATCGACAAAAAAAACCAGTGGATATTATTTTAGGTGTCCAGTAAATAGATGTAGAAAAGAAGTATCTTTAAAACACGGGACTTTCTTTTCAAAGTCTAATTTATCGATTGGTCAAATTTTGGCCGTCCTCTTTTATTTTTCACAATTAAGAAATCTTATGCTTCGTAAAAGAGAAAAACGGAAATAAAAAGCGAAGAAAAAATCGTGAATTGGCTTTCGTTTTGTAGAGAAGTCTGTTA
>CAKKLC010001192.1:6152-19133 GCA_918559645.1 Ceratonova shasta | reverse complement strand
ACACAATAAAAAAATTTTTCAATATTTTACTTCTTTCTGTTTTTGGAAAGATATTTTTGGCCTTCATTGCTCAAAAGGTTGGACACCCCTGAGTTATATTATACAATTTCACTCATGCGAAAACTTTAATTTAATAAGTTATAAACTTTGTAAATTTTATTTTAGCTTAAACTGTAAAATATTATTCAATAGTTTCAAAATAAGTTTGAAAAAAATTATGGAGATGTGAATTATCAAAATTTATAGTTAATTTAAACGGATAGTTATATTTGATTCTTTGAATATAGAAGAAATGATTGTAGTCAAAATATATAAATTATATCATAGAAGTGAAGCACCAATGATTTTTCGAAGACTGTATTTATTAAAAATATTCAAGTTGTTTTAATGAATCTGGGAAAATGATAAGAATAAAGGAAGAATCTTTAGATAACATCAATTATAAGTAGAAATAAATTGTCATTAAGAAAAAGATAGTTTCTTTTAACTATCTTTCTTTTCCATAAGAAAAACAATTGGATTTTTTTACTGTTCAAGGAAACTGGTTGTTTTAAGTTGATTCAAAAAGTGGGTATGATTCACTTCATAAGTATTCATACATAAAGTTGGCTTAGTAAAATCGTTTACATATATATTTTTTGTTTGAAATATAAAATAATATAAAACACATGATATTATCGTGGTTTATCTTAATAATACAATAACTTACTGTTAGTTTGGTTTTTTTCATCTAGATTTTTGATTGAATCTCGCAAATTTTGTGGAAATTATTTACAATCATTTACAAATAGATTCAACTATAATAATCAAAAAGCATAATGGACATTATTATTGATTATTTACACTATATTATCAATTCAATCTGAAATTTCATCGATAGATATTCACAATGCACATCATATCTTATTAAATCTTTGACAAAAATACAAGTCAGAAAATATTTGTAACACATATACTAATATTATTCCCCCAAAAGATATAGTTGAAAGCTACTTTGTTAAATTATTTACAATCACTCAAATGAAATTTATATTTTCTATCAAACATTTATAATTCACAATATTCATAATTTCATAGATGTTATGGTAAATGCAGAAAATAACTTTTTTTTAGCAAAAATTAAAATTAAAATATTGTATGGTAAGAATAGCAATAAACACTTTCATCTATCCAAACAGAATAATAAGCGAAGAAAGCTTTATGGATATCAAAATAAGGGAATCTTATCTAGAAGCAAGTTTTGAAACACAAAATATGGCAAATGAATTTATGGCCATATTTAATTTGATTGAAAACATTCAAATAAGTACAAAATATAGACTCAAATTATCAATGTCATATGTTAAGGATAAAAAACCATTGATTAGTATAGTTGGGTGTGCAAACGCCCTTGAACTAATAGATTTTCAATTAGAAAAAGTAGTAATTTTAGTCCAAGTAAACTATCATTTAAAACAATAATAAAAGTGCTTTATAAAATATTTGAATGGTATAGAGTTTGTTGACATTGCTTATGAATTGTCGGTAGATATGCATAAATCCAGCAGTTGAGGTTCGTTAGTTTAAGAATTGATGTTCGATCACATGTCAAAAAACAAAGAAAGAATCTGAGGAATAAATATTGATGGTTTGCCAAAAATTTTTGAAATTTACAAAAGTTAATTTTCAAGGAGGAAGTATAATAGAGGAAGGTTGCTTGAATAGAATTGGTTTGTTGCTGGCATTGAAAGAGGGACCAGGAACGTTTTTTGATTCCAGTGAAAAACAGAAAATCTAATACAATAATATCAATAATTATTTCACATGTTTTAGCGGGGAGTCTAATAATAATAGATAAATTGAGGGTATACGGAGCGGTACTAGGTAATTTTTAAAATTTATCTCACAAGACAATTCATCATTCATTGCATTTTGTAGACCAATTCAGACCGAAAATTCATACACAAAGCATTGAAGAGTTTTAGTCAAGGTCAAAATATTTAATATGGAAAAAAAGGGAATAAACATGGAATCTAAAATAGAATTTTTAAATCAATTTTTGTGGGAATATTCCATTGAAAAACTCAAAAGAATCAATGTATTGATGATTATGTTAAGGTTAAGGTTAAAAGAATAAATTTTTTTATGGAATTTATTTAGTTTACACTTAAATCATTAACAACACATTTAATTATTTTTTTTAATTAAACTAAATTTATTTTAGTTTAAAATGATTTTTTTTAAAAAAAGTTATTTTCCCAAAGTATCGATTTTATAGCTTTTTAAAGTATCTAATTTTATAATATTTTAAAATATATTTTTCTACATAAAAATAAATTTTTTATGTATATTTTTTAGCTTAAATAACATGAAATATCTAAAAAAAAGTTATGAATAAAAATATTAGAATCATTTTGATTTAAAAATCCGTATAGCATTAGTTTATTTACAACAATAATATTTTGAGATAAAAGTAATTTTTATACTAACAAAATTAAAAAAATTTAATTAATTGCTAATAAAATGAATTATTTTTCTTATTAAATATATAAAAAACTGTTTTGAGTGAGTTATTTCAAATTATCAAACTTAATATTAAATAAATACTCAACATGTATTACTATAAAATAGAAAAAATACCCAAATATTTAGGAAATTTATTAATTCTATGTATTTAATCGTTGCCGAAAGGTAGTTGAAAAGTTTGATTCTATGAGTTATTTAACTTTAAATTTCCTATTTATTTGACTATGAATAAAAGAATCAACAACTTTCATAGTGGTTTTTGTTTATTTTAAATCAATTTTTGTATTTATTTGATGAAATTATTCTTATAACTAAAAACAAAAAGTCTATTATGCCCTGATTTTTTTTGTTTTTTAGTATAATTTACAGATAATTAGCTGTTTACGGATCATCATTTATTAAATCTTCTGATTCTGTTAAGAAATAAGAAATAAAAACTCTTAATAGTCATTAAATAATGTATTTTTAGCAACATAATCTCTAAAACCTATTTCTTATAGAACATTTCCATTTCACTACTATAACAAAAATCCCAACAAGTTATCGTATTTTTAATAAAGTAAACTATAAATACTTTTGAAATCTCATGGTATTTTTTTCTTGAATT
The DNA here is from genome assembly GCA_918559645.1 of Ceratonova shasta. Classification (NCBI taxonomy): domain Eukaryota; kingdom Metazoa; phylum Cnidaria; class Myxozoa; order Bivalvulida; family Ceratomyxidae; genus Ceratonova; species Ceratonova shasta. The sequence continues at coordinate 16,021 of CAKKLC010001192.1, read as the reverse complement.
TTAAACCATAAAAAGGAGATTTTTTTACAACTTTCTTCCCAAACACAAATATAAAGTAAATTTACTTATAAAATATGAGATCATTTAAAAAAAAATATTTTATATACAATAAGAATAACATCTAAATTATGATTTTTTTATTATTCCTGAGTTAAAACGCATACTTTTCGAAATTCTTCAATAAATTTAATTCAAAAGTTACTTAAAGAAGCAAATATTTTTTTTAAATTAAATAACATAATTTTCTTTCGTTAGATAACATCAAATGTTTTAAAATTCTAAACTACATTACTCCGAAATCTCGTATATAAGCCGCGGCTTATATGAAAACAATGATAATTTGATTTTTAATAAGTTTGGAGTGCTTTATACACGAGATCAGATTAAATTTTGTTATAAACCATTAAATAAAAATAGAATAGAAAAGTTTAGTCAAATCCATCAAAACCCTCATCAAATTCAGCCGTATAATCTGAATTGCAAACATTTTCAAACCTTGTTGAACCGAAAATGTCATTAATGATTTCAATGTCAGCATTAGCATTATACTTGTGTTCCTGATTAATAATACCTAACTCTAAATGCTTTTTTAATACAGGTTTCTGACACTTCATCCCGAGCCTTTTTTTATCTAACACCAAATTTTACTATAAAATGCTCGCTTTATTGAGCCATCTCTTGTGTATTCATGCTGTCCATTTGCCATCCAGGTATTCCATTTCACCTCAGCTTAGATTTAAAGTTAAGATCTACAGTAAGATCCAAAGGCTGCAATAGCTGTGTCAATCTTCCAGGTCTTACAACCATAATTGTCCGTAGCCTGAGTTTTTTTATTGAATTCTTCGGTTAGATGCGCCGGTGCATAATCCAAAACTAGCAGGGAGTTGCGATTAAAGACAGCTCTACATCTTCTGTTTTAAATTTGATATATCCGTTCCATCACTATTTTTGCCACCAACCATCCTTTATGATTTACTTTGACTACGATTTCACTAGCAAAATACTCTTTTTTGTTGAACGTTTTTCTTTTAAAAATTAACATTGGAGAAAGTTTTCCCCTTCTACGGTAACGCACAACACAACTGTAAAATTAAAACTTTTCAGACCGGGTAGTTTTAATCCTCACATTCTGTGTTCCTCTTTGGTCTACTATATGGTAACTGACATGTCGAAGCTTACTGGCACTTCGTCCATGTTTTCCACATGAACATCATCAATTCCAATTTTGATCTCTGCACAGTATTGTCTAAAGTTTACTGTTTTAAATCCCGAATCATAAGGTAATATTTTGCCCACTGAAGTTTCGGCTCTTAATGTCAATCTCCGTCGCCTCATGAAATTGTCAATCAAAACGAACTTGACTTAAATATCTTGGCCTTGTTTAGATTCAGTGTTATGGAAAGGATGCGAGTTTTCCTAGCTATAGATATAGACTACACTCCTAAAGCCTTTTATCGTTGCCCTGTTATCCAATCTGCCATATCGTCCTCCAACTCCTGCCAAAACAGTTTTCTTCTTCGCATATTGTAAGTTTACGGATTAAACAGTTGAAGAAGTGCCTAATCTCTAGACTAATTTCAGATTTGTCTTTCATCAAGGCCAAAAAAAGTAGCAGCACACCTTTTAACATGCTCTTCTGAGTTTTCCACGCTTTTAACTTTTTCTTGTTTGTATATGAAACGCTCTTGCTGCTCATTTTAATGGCTATTTAAATATTACGAATTTAGCGACAGCTTACACAAAAAAAGTGGCATTTTATTTTAAATTATTTAGTGCGCCTTATATTCGGGATATTAGGGTCGGATTTTATACCCCACTTAAGTTTGAATATTATATTTTCATGTTATGAAGGTTTTATATATTTTAAAGTAATTAATAAATAGTTTTGTATTAATGCTAGAATATTACAAATATTTTTGAATTTTAACTTTTTTTACATGAATTTACTAAAAATAAGACTGAAAAATTACTTAAATTGAAATTAAATAATTTATTAAAATAACTGTAATATTTTTATTTAAGTCAAATTTTAGTAAATGGATTATAATATGCTTTAAATTATATAATATTGATACAAAATTCTAGTTTTATATATTTTTTGTCCTACTATTTATTACAACACATCGAGTTTGTAACAATTTAAAATTGCTCCAAAATATTATAAATTTTACATAATATGAAATATATCTGATAAAAACATGCATCAATGTAATGATGATTATATTCTAATATCCATCAAATGTAAAAAAAAATTACTATTACATTTTTTGTCATTCTTTCATATCAGAAATCTTAAAACTATTTAACTATAAAATAATAATACAGACTATTATGTAATATAGAAACAATGGAAATTTTGGTGAAAAAAATAGTTTTGACTTGATAAAAAAAACATGTATAAATAAGTTTTTTTGTAAATAATAATATGATGTTGATTTTGAGAATATTGTGCAAATAAATGTAACAAAAAAAATTTAAAGAAATCAAAAGGTAAGTTTAATAAAATTAAAAAATAATTATCAAAGATTCAGAAGGTTATAGATTATCCAAAAATTAAAAAGTTTGTATTGAATTAAGGATTTTCTTAAGTAGGAAGGTGTTACAAATAATTTTAATAAAGTTTTATTTAATTATATCATACATCGTGATATAAGGGCCGGTTTTAATATATCATTAAATCTTATATTTGGGAATCTGTTATATTGGGATTAGAAAATTTCCGCTCCGTAAACAAAAATATTTTTTTTATGAGTCTTGAATACAGTCAATCTAATAGAAATAATAAGATACTTTTATTAGAAGGACATAAGTATTATAAAGATAATAAAAACCTGAAAAGAAACAGGTGGAAATGCTATTTAAAAACATTTAGAGGATGCGTATATCTTTATGATGAAGGTTTAGAAATGACTGAATTGAAGAATCATAATCACATTGCAAAAAAAATTTATGAGATAAATGCAATTAAAGCTTATTCGAATTTAAAAAAAGAGAGTCTACAAGAAAATTTTTTAACATTTTACTTTAATTTCAAATTCTTTTAAAGATCTAAATAATAATTCAAGAACATTTTTGCCTAAAGATTCTTCTATTATAAGAAATTTAAGATACATCAGGAGAAAAAACAACTTTCAGTTAACATTAACAAATGATATTCCAGAAGAATTTTATTTCTCTCTTAACGGTTCTAAATTTATACAATATGATTCAGGTATTGAAGATTCAGATAGATTGATCGTTTGTTTTGATGAAAACTTGAAGAATTTTATCAAAACTTCGAAAATTTGGATTTGTGATGGTAGCTTCAAAGTTTCACCACGGCCTTTTTCCAATTTTATACAATTGTGATTCAATCTTTAAATATATTTATACCTAGTATATATTTTGTATTAAAAATAAAAAACAATCCGAATATGGAAGAGTTTTTATAAAAAATAAGAGAAATTATCTGTGACCTTGAAGTTGAAACTGCCATAATTCATTTTGAAATTGCAGTTTCTAATGCCTTAACTAAAGTTTTAAAAGATATTCAAATTTCTTTTTGTTTTTTTCATTTTGGTCAGTTGATTTATAGAAATTTACAAAATCATAATTTATCTGGAGAATTTAATAAAAATGTAATTTTTAATAATGATATAAAATTGTTATTAAGTTTAACTTTTTGTAAGCCTGAAGATGTAAGGTCCGCTTTTAATCTTTTAAAAGATAATTTCAGAAAAAATAAACCTTTAGAAAACGACATTAATAACTTTTTTAAATATTTGAAAAATCAATATATATATATATATATTGATGATAATATGATAGAAAAATGGAATTCTTATTATAGATATTAGGATTTTATACCTTTAATATCTAATCTTATTGAAGCTTTTCATTACTCTTTGAATATTAATTTTTCATATAATCATCCTTCACTTGCTTTTTCTCTTTCAGAAACAAGAAAAATGAATCAATTATTTATTGATAAATTAGTTTTGCAATCAAGAGATCCTGTTAGTTTTAATAAAGTTTCTATTAAAATTGAAAAACTTAAAAAAGCTCAAGGTTATTACGACAACTACTCTATACATGAATTTTTGTTTATTTGCTCAAATATATATAGATTTCAATTTGAAGGTTAAAAATTAATTAAAAAAATGTTATAATTTTTAATTAATTAAAAATAATTATATTTTTATTTTTTATAATAAATGAGGACAAATTCCACGGATCAAAAATTTTCTCGGAGTGGAAATTTTTGCAATCCATTTAACTGCTTTTAGTTTCTTTATCAGCCATTATCCCCTTCAAGATTTTATTCTAAGACAAAGTTGTAATTAGTATGCATGATATTCGATTCTGAAGAAACTTATATAAATTAAATAGTTTTTTCTTATATAAAAATGAAAAAAAGAAGTTGAAACATATAATGTATACATCCAAAAGTTTAAAATACGTAACAAGAAGTCTTTAGTCAATTATAATATTTTATAAGATTTTCTCAGTAACCAGAATGTTTCATTTAATTTATTCAATTATGTTATGATAACTATTTTATTTCATAGAACATCGTTATTATGATACTGTATTTTATATATTACATGTGAAAACTTAATCTAATATATATTTTTAGATGCTAAACATTTTTTTTTGTAAAACACTTGTATATGGTTAAGTTTTTTTGTTTTAATGAACTAATGAAAATTTTTTAGGAATTTTGAATAAAAAAAACTTTTTAAAATGCACTATATTGAGTATTAAAACTAATAATTTGTTAAAATTCGAATTGAAAGTATCAGCTTTTAACTAATTTAAATTAACATATTGTTTTTATTTTACATTAAACTCCGTATCTCTAATCATTAAATAAACATAAGTTGTTAGTTAAAGTTCCAATGAGTTACTAATATTTTATTTTTTAAAATGAGGATGAATTTCTTTTTCATAACAATAAAAATTATCTAATAATTCTAGTAATGTTATTAAAAGATTTGCCTACAATTTGAATTATTTGGTTTATAACTAAAAGATTTTGTCTTTAAAAATAAATTCAATGTTTAATCAACTAGGGATAAAAATTTTTGCCCTAATAAATATAAGAAAATAGAATCTTCAGTTTTTTTTAAATGGTTAAATAGTAAATTATTTTTTATAAAATTTTCCCAATTTTTTTATCTTTCATACTTTTCCAAAGAAATTATGTCTAAATTTTTATTATATATAAATTACATAATTAATGAATAAGCAAATCATAAAAGTTATGGATGATAATTTTTTATCTAAGTTTACAAGTTATGAAATGGATATATATAAATAAAGCTCAAGATATATAAATATTAACAAAACGCATTTATTGCTATAAAGAAGATATTTAATAAGAAATAATTTTATTTTTGTCTCTTAATGACAATCTTCATCTGTTTTGTCTTAAATATGTAAATAACTATAAAGTTAATTTTACTTTTTATAAATATTTAACAATATTTCATTTTGTTTCAAAAATCATAAATACAATTAGTCATAAAAATAAGGATTTTCCTATGTATTCAAACTATATAAAAATTAAAAAATTTTTAAATAAATTTCAATTAGTAATTTTGTTTTTATAAAACAAATTCATTTTTTTCTCGAATAATCAAAAACATTCCGAATTATTTAATAGGATTATGGCTATTGAACGTAAGATAACTATAACTTAAAATATTATTATATTTATAAATCAACAATATAAAAAGTCTATCGAAGAAGTTTGCTTATATATAGTCAAATGCTTGTTCAAAGAATTTTAATAAACGAAAATGTACTTTTACCGAACAAAATATTTTTAGTGTAGTATTTATATTAGGAAAAATAAAAAAATAACAAATTTTTATTTTAACCCACACTAAGCCCATTTGGACAAAAAAATAATAAAAAAAACAATAAAAAGATGTACGATATCTGAAAAAATAGAAATCATAAACTTTTAATTTCAAAAAAAAGATGTAACGCAAAGTGAATTGTGGAAAAAGTTTAATTGTCTTATCGGGATCATTGATAAAAATCTAAAACATGGAGAAAAATAACAGCAGCTGCCACTACAAACGAAGTCAAATGCAACATTGTGCAGCCAAATGAGTTTAACAATAAAATATATCCTGCACTTTATGATTGATTTAATACCAAAAGCCAGCAAAATCATGTTATTTCTGATCATTTATTTAAGGAAAAGCATTTTTGTTTGTTCAGAACTACAAATTTAATGAGCTTAAAGCATAAAACTCTTGGATTAACAATTTAACAAAATTTTATAAAATTGTTTACAGAAGTGCTACAGGAGAAGATGGATTGGTAAAGCAGGAGAATTTGGTTTATTCATGGCAAATTTTGGAACAAACTTTAAAAGAATATGCAATACAAGATTTTAAAATAGGAATTAAGTATTTTTATTTTTTAATTGTGCGGAAAACAATACTTTGATCATTTTAAAGGACGATATTGCATCTGGAAAGTTTTGTAAAGAAAAAGTCATACACTGTTTTATGTTGGCTATACTGATGAAATATTATGTCCACTTATCATCGGAAAAGCAAAAATTCGACATGCCATGAAAAATATTGATGTATAAGTACTTGCTAGGACATACAAAAATAGTGGTAAAGTTTTGATGTTAAGCTCGATTATTTCATTATGGTCGGAAGATCTAAAAGAAAAATACTTTTAACCTTAAACCAGAGGTTTCCATTCCTGTGCCCGCCTCTCACTGTTCGACAGAGACAGAATTTTTTTCATAAACATTATTTTAAAATATGATTTATTTTTATTCATTTGTTCCAGATTTAATTTTTTTTGACTGCCTAGGTTTATTAAATATGTTCGATACTTGTCCCAACTTGTCTAGTGGCGAGCCAGACTGCACTATTTGAGTTAGCATGGAACGGCTAGTACTGTTTGCACATCACACTTTGTACACGCAGAAAACCCGAAGTGAACGTATAGAACAAACGCCACGAACTGACCCGATGAACGCCGAAGACACCAAATCACATTGTACGACTATTTTGCTTTAGCAGACATCGGTGTTTCGTGTATACATTAAGTAATGCGCAAAAAGCATTTTCCGCCTGGAACCACGTTGTTGTCATTGTGATTGCTGCCTTGTTCCGGTTGCAACAGTTAGATAAGAGACATTATTAGTCAGACGAAACACGAATTAGGAGTTTTCTATTAAAAAAATTAACAGGCTAAAATCGATGTGCATAATTTATTGTATTCGTAAGCAATGATCTATTAATAAACTATTATTATTGAGGAGATAGTTATAGTTCTTGATACAATATATTTATGCATATAATGAAGAACAGACTTGCGCTGTAACATTGATATTATATTGTAGTTTAATTATCATTTTTTTTATTATTTATTTTAGCCCTAAAATGTGTGGACCAAGTAAAAGACAACGAACATATAATTTTAACACTGACTGGGAGGAATAATATTATTTCGTTAATTTGAAAAATAAATGCGTTGTTTGTTGTATGGTAGTAGCATTGTAGTGCCGAAAAAACATACCGTTGAACGAAACTTTCAGACTAATCATGGCACTTTTAATGTGAATTATCCTCTTAAATCTGAAGTAAGAAAGAAAAAAATCTGTAATCTAAAATCAAATTTAACAGCACAACAGACTGTTTTCACTAGACATGTGGAAAATTCTAAAAAGGACACTATTACTTCTTTTAAAATATCTCACATGCTCACAAAAAAGAAGAAACCTTTAATTGATGGTAAGTTTTTTCAAGGAACTATTTTTGACTGGTGCTAAATGTTTGTTTGATGGATTTTCTAACGAAACGCGAGATTGTCTGAGCAATAAAAGACTTACAGTTATCAAATAACACAGTCACAAGAAGAATACATGCAATTTCAACAGACATAAAAACTCAGTTAAAAACTGACTTGGAAATATGTGATTGGTTCTCGCTACAATTTGACGAGTCAACAGATGCATCAGATACCACACACAGTTAGAAGTTATGGTGAGAATGGTGTTTAGTAACTTTACAGTAAAAGAGGATATGTTACAAATATTACTTATGAAAGGACAGACAAGGAGCGAGGATATTTATAATACATTCAAAACATACACCAAGTCAATAAATATGCCTTTGCACAAGCTGTCTGCAATAACCACTAATGGGGCACAAGCAATAATGGGTAAAAATAAAAGATTTATTGCCCTCTGCATAAAGGATGATTCATTTTTTAAACTTCATGTCATACCATTGAATTTATCCACCAGGAAGCTCTGTGTTGTAAAATATTGCCATTTGAACACGTCGTAAAAATAGTTACAAATCTAATCAATTCTGTTCAAGCAGCTCCTTAACAACAATGACTTTAAAAGGCCCTGTTAGAAGATACTTAAGATAAAGAACATGATCTTATTTTGCATACTGAAGTACGTTGGCTCAGCAAAGGAAAGGTTCTTACAAGATTTGTAAGTTTAATTTCAGAAATCAAAACATTTATAAACAATAGGAAGGAAAATTATGATGAAATAGCTGACTATGGCTGGCTGATTGATTTAGGATTTCTCACAGACGTCATGGAAAAATTGAATTCTTTATATTTGGAGTTACAGGGTAATGACAAAAATATAGCTAAAATGATAAGCTCTGTAAAGTTATTTATAGCTAAATTGGATTTGTTGATATCACATCTGAAGATCAATTCTCTCGTGCATTTTTATATACGAAGAAAATGCGAAGTGACAATGAATTAATTAGGAAATTATTTATTAAGCATCTTCAAGAGTTAAAAAACAGTTTGAAAAGAGATTTTTTCCATTTTAATCATACTGAGCCAATAGTTTCCTTCTGTATTAATCCTTTAACTTGCAAAATAAATGTTATGGAAATATCCACATGCATTGTAGATTTTGTTTTAGGTAATACAGAAGAACTAGAGTTAAAAATTTTGGACCTTAAGAATGAAATTTTGCTAAAATCCGTAATGTCAGAGGACTTTTGGAATACATTTGATAGAAAAAATTTCCAATTGTTAATAAAAGTGGCATATAAAATTGAATCATTGTTTTCAAACATGAACTTAATAAAATCAAGATATAGATCTCGACTCCCGATGAGCATCTTTATGATTGTCTGATTATAGGATTATCATCATACACTCCTAATTAGGAAGCTCTGACCAATGAAATGCAATGCCAAAGATCACATTGACTTTATTATATTTTTCAATTAAATGTTTTATTTGTATTTGCGTGTTTTGTAGACTTTCTTTACGTTTTGAAAATACATTTCTCTGTGTGTATGCATTTTGAAAAAAATGTAAAATAATTTTCTTATTTTCTTATTTTCGTTTATTATTTATTAAAACATTATGACTAAAAGAAAAAAAAAATTTAAGCATAATGAAAAGTTACGGAAGGAGTTTGTCGATTTAAAATAAGTGGTGCCCGCAATTTACTGATATTTCAGAATGTGCTCTAGAGTAAAAAAAGGTTAGGAACCAATGAGCTATGTTATTTAACATTAAAAAATTTCAAAAACATTATTTTGGAATTTTATATTTAAATTTAATTAATTTAAAACGAATAGAAGCTTAATCTATCCATTTATTAAATTTACATGCCTTAAATGCTAAATATAATAAAATTTGATTTAAAATGGATTCTCCCAAATAGTTAAGATATATTTAAGAATACAAACAAACAGCTAGAATAATATTTATAATATTTAAAATTTTTAAGATAAGAAAAACATGGGGCTGGTTATGAACTTAATAAATATATGGACTTGAAAGTAAACTTGAATAGAAAGATTTGCATAAATTTTATTAGATGTGCCTATATCTATCATTTATAATAATTATTGGACTGATTGATC
>CAKKLC010001183.1:51553-74397 GCA_918559645.1 Ceratonova shasta | reverse complement strand
GCCTTATTCAAAACCTACCTCCCGGTAATAAACTTTCGAGAATAATATATACTTCGTCTGCGCATTTTAAATTACAGGGAAAAACCGTTGCAAACTTTGTTGCACAGCCTATAGCAGTTAAAATGTAATTGAAGCCCATTTTTTCATTTTCTAATTCCAGCATACAAGTAATATCAACTTGCAGTTTTTCAAGTTTTTCTAAAGTTATGATGGGAGTTATGTTTTTCGTTGTAATTATAAGCCTTCTCTATGAAAAAATTTTGCATTCTTACAACACCTGGTTAATATCATCCATTTTTATGTTAAAATACCTTCTTCGTATTTGATCATATAAGGCCTTTTGATATCTATGAACCCTTAAATGGATTTCATTTGTTAATTCTTTCTTTTGTTCTTGTTCTAAATCTGGAATGCACTCTAGAATAACCGATTCTTAGGGTTCAACAAAAAATATATTATTTACGACCTGTTGAAGACGCGTTCGTATTTGAAATCCCCTTCTGGCGCTCTCTTTTTCAAAGCTGAAAAGTTCTCCAGTGGTAAGGAAGCTAATAATAGCATTGTAATATTCAACAGATTTAATTTGTATTTTTGCTGAAATATTGTTTTTTTTTAATTTTTTTTTAACTTTGCAAGATTTTTATAAATTACTTATTTAAAGACATTTTCTGATGATTTCGAATTTTTTATTAAATCAATTTTTGGTTAAGTTAGAGATTATTCGGCACGACACCTTTTTATCTAATAAAAACTTCATATTATAATATAATAAAAACTGTACAGGATTTAAAACAATTTTTTAAAAAGAGAATTAAATTTTCAACAACAATTTGTGCTTAATTTAAAGAAAAAAAATACAACATTAATAATAAGATTTATTTGACTAAGATGGTATTCTAAGTCTCGAGATGACCAATAAGAGAAAGGACTTTCAAAAAATTAATTTTTATAATTTTCTAATGATAATATTAAGAGAATTATAGTATATTTTTTTAATAATTAATAAAGATTTTTAGGTAATCTTTAACCCTTGGCGAGAAAGAGGCTGAAAATAAAAATAAATTGTAAAAATAAAAACCCATGAATTTAACAAATTTTATAAAAGATATATATCCTACGAAGATAAGCATGATTTCCTTGTGGAATAGGGTATTTTGGCACCGTGTGAAACTCCGTGTCCAAAATATTCTTTTCCAGTGAATTACGGAAAAGTAAAAGTTAGAAGAGGGATAAAGATACCGATTAGATGCAGAAAAAAAGCCTGTAGATAGAGGCTGTTAATATTTAACAACAGCATATTTGAAAATTGTAATCTTGACTTGGTACAGGTTGCTGATTTGATTTGAACGTGGTTTTATCAATTCAATACAAAGTTGGCAGAAGTTGAAACCAGTGTGTTGAAGTTAGTTGTTATAAAGTGGTTTAATACATTTAATAAGTTCTGTATAACAAATTATATTTGTATTACCAATATTTTTTTTACAGAAATGACTGTGTATGGAGTTGAAAAAAGTTATTTATCCGTTCGGAAGAATGACCATAAAAGAGTTTTGAGAGGGCAGTGTTTGTAAACTATTGGGATAAAATTCATCGTGAAACAAAATTAATGGTATCAGAATGAAAAGACAGTAACACTTTAAAACAATTTATTTTAAGCGATCTAACATTAGGTTTGAATGTTATATCCGACGGATGGTTCAGAATACAAGTTCATTATCCTATAACGGTTATATAGATAAAGTTATTAATCATACAGAAAACTTTCTTGATCCCGATGACAGATCAGTATACACAAATAAAGTAGAATGAATATGGGGGACTTTAAAGAATCCATCCCTGTAAATTCAAATCTCGAAATATATGAAAGATATGTTTAAAAATAGGAGTGAAAAAAAGCTAAAGAGTTATACTCCGGAACCAAGTTTGTTCTTATTTTACATTTAATTAAACGATTCTAATTTTTTTTCTATAATTTCCAGCCCCAAGGATTGACTATATTCTATTTTTAATTACAGAATAATATTAATAAAATAGAGTGCTGATTATATAAACTTCTTTTTGTCTGAAATTTTAGTATGTGCAAATTTTTTGTAACATTATCTTTGAAAAAATGTTATCAAAATATAGGTTTGAGATAAAAATAAAAATTATTCAGTAATTAAATGTTTCTTATGGTAATTTACAAACTATAAGACGAACAATTTTTACAATAAGGATATATAATTAATTTTAAAAATTTGCAAAAAAAATAATGAATATATTATAAAAAATTCAATAATACTAGATATATATGATTTAAACAGTACATGTGATACACAAGATATTAACAAATTTGACATGAAAAAAGCGTAATGTAATATCTTCCGACTATACAATAAACTTTTTAAAATTACTTGATCACGTAGAAAGCCGCAAAAAGGTTGATGAAACATATCACTTGGAGAAATCTACAATATCAGACAAAGAAAAATGTGGTACATCGAGAATAATAAAACCTTTTAATGCAAAATTTGATAAATCTACTATTTAATGATTCTTACAAGAAAGACTATTAGCGTTCTAATAAAGAATCCTTTATTGTAAAAAAAAGTGTTTTTTCATATAAAAAGGTAAATGTAAGCTCAGAATTTAAATTAAACACAGGTATATTGCATTATTTTAAAAGAAATTTGATTACATGAGCTTAAAGCTCAAGGAGACAAACTTTTCGTTAATAAAGAAGCAGCTAAAAGCTTTCAAAAATTGTCTTTGTAGCATATTAGTGATAAAAAGTACCTAAATGAGTTTAGATACTATTTGGACAATTTCGCCATAAATTCGAAGTACTGAAAAAAAATAAGATGTTAAATTAAACAAAGAACATTTATTTAATGGTAAGTAATAATATTTCAGTAACTCATAAAGTCCTCTTTTGGTTATTGGTTAGTTTAAAAATTCTAGATAATTAAAGTTTACAAAAATCCTTCATGTTTTATTCAATAGCCAATTCAAGACATTTGAATTGTCTTTTATTACAAAATAAATGGAATATCACAAAAATATTTTGATATTTTCAGTTAATTAACCATCACATCCTACAGAATATGTCTTAATTAATATAAACTTTTACAATATAAGCACATCAATGATTCAAACAATTAATCAAGGAGTAATTAAAATGTTGTAAAGAAAATGTCGAAAGTTCCTTAACAAAATTAAAAATAAAGAAAAAACTTATACTGAAAATTAGTTTATAAAGTCTTATAATGTTAATGAGTTTTGATGTATAACTTCTGATGCATGCAAACAATTTACCTGCAGCAAATTACAAAAAATAATGAAATTTATTAAAAACACAGTTAAGATTATATTAATCACCATGATATACCAAAATAACGAAAAATATGAAAAAATAAATAATTTAATAAATTTTAATAGTTTTTCTATGAATAATATTAATTATGATAAGAATGAGTTGTTCAAAATGTTGAAAGTTACCAACGATATGAATACTTTAATAAATAATTAGTTTCTTGAATATATTAAAAATGATGATATTTTTGTAGTTGAAAATGATTTTATTGAAGAGAATAAAGAAAATACAGATGAATAAGTAAAGAAACATACTATTAAGCATTGAAATCAAAAAAGGTATTAATAATTAATGAGAATTTGACGATGAGGACATGTATCTACATATTTTAAACATAATAAGATTGAAAGTTTTTGATTCAGAATAAAATATTTAAAAGGTTACGACAAAAATCTACAATGTGTTTTATTTAATAAATTATTTTCTTAAATATCCAATTATCCAAATTTTTGCATATCCGAGCCGCCTGTCTAAAAATATGGTTCCGACTATTTTGGATCATCAGAATTCAACTTTAATTTTATTTAATATTTTAAACTTATTTTTTAGAGAATTTACAATTTACATAAATAAAAATTATGTTGCAATAATTTATCATATTTCTTTCCATATAAAAATTATTTTGATTTATATTTTTATAAAATTTATAATGTATTTTTTATTTTGTCACATCAATCTCTTATCAAAAATATTCATTTTATGTATACATCTCTAGATTATATAATCTCGTCCGAATGTTAAAAGATGATTTATCATTAATTCTAGCTAGATTATTGTAAAAATATGCAAGATACAAGTTAAATTAGGTTGAGACAAGTTTTGGTTGAATTATTAATAGATAAAGGTTTTTTATACATTTTTGGCGCTTGTAGTTTTTTTCCCCTCAACAAAAAATTAATAATTGAAAAATAAATATTATTTTAATTAAACCAAGTAAAAATTGCCAATTTTTTTGAAACACATAATACTTCCCCATCCATTCTTTGTTCAAATAGATCTTGCTTTTCACCATGCAGTCCATTTTTTTTTGTTTAATATTATTTTTAATTTTTGTCTAAAAACTCTCAATCGACTGCGTATTACATACGTGTTTAGGCTTAACAAAATATAATTGTGATATATTGTTTGGTAAGTAAAGCTGTTATTTTGTAATTCATTATATTCACGCTATTGACCAAAATGAATGATTTTTTCTGTACGAAAAACTCTCAGAACAATCGGAATTAAAGTGTTTGCAGAGCAATCGTTAACAATTTGCATGTAAACCTTGGAGGGATATATCTAATATCCGATATGCCAAAAACCCGAATTTTGTAGTCTGGGCCCTACAACGATGATATTCAGTTTTATGTTGAAACAAATTTTCTTGTATTTTATACATGATTACTGACGCTCCAAGCGAGAGTGGATGCAATGTGTGGTAATTTTTACAGCAAAAGTCTTAACCTATTATAAAGTCGCATTAAAACTTCTCTCTCAGCACCTGTTTCTGTTATATCATCACTATCTTTAGTAGTATACTTCAATTTTTCTTAAAAAATTGAGCCCGGTTTTTAGATCAAACTTAAAACCATCAAAACTGAATTAAGCCGTATACTCTTATATTTTAAATAATAAATACAGTTTTTGTTCATGCATCTCAATGCGGTCTATTCCTTGTTACGGGAATAGATTACCGATTCCACGATAACATCACATTCATCACAAGCTAACTTTCTTGTGAGCACATCCACGTGTCTTTAATAGTCTATGCAATTACTTATAGATCCATTGATTACCGTTTTCAAGGATTTCTACATAGAAGCATGTCATTTTTATGGTTCGAAAATTTTTTAATATTTAGTTCTTTCTCGTTTTTTTTTATAGTTAAATATAAAAACCATCGTAATAAAAGAATCCAAAAAGTAAAACTGCATGAATTATTACATTTATTATTTTATATTTCATGATTAATAAATTAGAAACCTTTATATTAGATTGAGAGAAAAATATATAAATTACAGGTTAAGAATCTATTTCTAATAGATTTCCACAAGATTTTTAAATGTAAAATAACTAAAAACCTCATGATTAAAAAATATTTAAAAGATCTTGTGTTTCTTGACATTTTTAGTTGATACACTGTAAAGACAAATCGATTAATAATATTTTTTTATTGAAGGGTTATTATTATAATCAACAGAAAAAAAATAACTTTTAAAAATTTAATATTTTATAATTTTTATCACATTAAGACTATAAACAGTAAAATTTATATTCTATGTAATACAAATAAAATGGAATATATATGTTAATTTTCAAAATTTTAATATCTTATATTCTATACTTCTATCCGCAACAAAAACTTTTTGTAATTAAATAATTGAACTTAAATAACTAACAAATGTGTCTTTTACCGTAAACACCCATTAATACAAGAGTCAGCCAAGCCGACTTCATAAAGTTCCTAAATCTTTTAAAACTTGATTCTAAGAACGTAGTTTTATTTTAATATTTAAGAATAGAAAATACTGTTTTGATAAACAAAATTTAGTTCTTATTATCTGAAATATAATAAATTCTTACATTAAATCTTATTCCATTATAAAATGGTCATTTTTCTTTATAAATAAAGAATTGTGACTTTCATTTTCTTTACTAATTCAAAAATTTGAGTGATTGTCTTATTTTGATATGTTATGGTTATATTGATTGATTAAAATGGTTATCTTACATTTCTTATGGATTTAATATACATGATTCATTGATTTGGATCAGCTAAAGATAAATTTGATAGAGTAATCTCCTTTAGCAAAAAATGAATGTTAATGATGGTTATAAATAGATTTTTTAATTTAATCTTTCTTATTTGCTTATTACTCGAATCTTTAGTATTTTCTTTTTAGAGGACTATTAAAACTGAATTAAACTAAATAAATAAAATTAAATTTTACAGATATTTATAAAAAAAGAACTTATTCTTTTACTAAATTATATATCTTGCAATAATTAAAACCCTATAGTTTTAATAAACTGTAATATTTGAAATGATTACTTATAAATTATGTCCTTAAAATAATTATTTAAGAAAAAACTTATATACAAAAATTAGATAATTTTATATATTATTTATACATTATAAAATCAAAATATAATAATAATTATTTAATTTGAGATGTATTTGAAGCACTTAGAAATATATAAGAGTGAAAAGGGCAATGGTTGCACTTACATATTATTTCACTGTTATTAAGATGTTTTGTACATAGATTGCATTCTTTAGTTGATGTTTTTTTGTTGATGTAAAAATTTGCTGTTTTAAATGAGCAAATTGTTGAGATTAGAGTCAATAAAGTGTGTCGTCTTTGGAATTACTTTTACTTATTGTACAGTTATAATCGTAACTGTTTAATTATTCTTTCTGCAATATTCAGACAAAAATATAAAAAATTAATCTTATTTTAATACTCCCTCGCAGCTTCCAATATATGTTATACCAATTAAAAAGTGCTGTATCCTTAATAGAAAAAAAACATTTTTATATAAAATTTTATAAGTTTTTTAAAAATTGGAAAAAATTTTAGAGCTTGGTGTGCCTGATATACATCACCGAATACATTATTATAATCTATGATACAGGCTGGTTTTATTTACTTTTACACTTTTTTTTCTTATTCCATCTCATTTTCCAAATTTTTATACTTTGTAGAAACTAAGTAAAGATCCTTATTATCTTTAAATTATGAAGTTAATAGTCTAATAATTAATTAGGTAGCAGTTTCCTCTATTTTTTAATTTTTGTAAACATAGTATATTTTTTCTAATATACTTAAATATAGCAATAAAGTTTATTATTTTAATAAATTCCTGATAATTATGATGAAAAATACTAATTATCTTAAAACACTTTGTATACTTTCTATGAAAAGAGCTTTAATATTTCGATAAAATACATTCTGATGTAGTTATAAAGGTTTCATTATCCTTCTTATTCACCGTATATATTTAAGATCAAATTTGATAATCTGATTCAGAATAACAAGTTTATTAGACTATGATTCCAAATCCAGCCCTTTTCAATGTTTGAATTGTATAAAAAAGGTTTAAATTTCAAATATATAATTGATTTATTCAGCGTTAACATTGATTCAAGAGTATATTCTTTTAATTTTTTATTAGATCATATTATAATATTAACTTTGTGGGATTTATGTCGCTTGTTTGAAGCTTCAATATTTTTGAATTGACGAAACCGTATTTTTTTGCTTTAATCTATTAACGAAATTATCTGTTTATAAATAGGTGTCTCAATTATTCTTATCTTTGATTAATAACTTTAAAAGCTAATATCTTAACATGAGTCATATAAATGCACAAACCAAAATGTATTTGTATTTCATCACTAAAAATAACAAAAAAATCGTTACCCATAATTCCTATTTATATTTGAAATAAGATAATATTTATTTGGTGTATCTATTTGTTTAGTTTACTAAAATTGCCAAAAAATAATGTTTGAAAAATTTTAAGAATAAGTCAAAATTATATACATTTTTTATAATATTATTAATTCTTTTGAGTTTATTAGTCTTTCGTGCTTAATTCTATATAATTGGCGTATTTTCTCTAACTTAATACTAACAGTTATTTGTTATTTCGTCAAATATATAAAATTTCAAAGCTAGGCTTAAAATGTTTGCATTTTAAACTACTTAATAATATTTACAGTTTTATGTTTTCCTCAACACTAAATTAACTACATTAACTAGAGATTCAGCCATCATTGGAAATATTTTCATACAAGTTATATTCACTTAATGTATGCAACTCTTTTCTCCTTTTGTGTTCATTTTTTAAATATTGTAGGGAGAATATTTTGAAAAACCATACCTGAATGATTGATGTATAATAATTTTGTAATGTGATAATAATGAAATTTATATTTAGTTCCAAGTGAAATAAACTAGATTATTTCATTTACATTTTGGTAAAGTAATAATTCATTTACAATAGTAGTACTTGTGATTGATTTACAAAGTAAAAATAAGTTTACACAAATCAGATTCTTGTTTAATGCAAAATTGGTTAATGATTTATAATAAAATAGATTAGTAAATACCTTTTTTCTTGCATAGATTGAATTTTACGCCTTTATTTAATATCTTAAATCATTATCATTTTTAAAAATTAAGACATTTTATAAACTAATTTACAATTAAATATGTAATTTCTAAGATAAAGCCTTATCATCAATAATCCTTGTTGTAAATTAAATATAACACCCTTCCCAAGTAGAAGTTAGTTCATCCAAAAATTATTTTGCTGTTTGACTAATTTTTTATTCAAAAGTTTTTTCTAATTTTAAAAGCTCACTATTTTAATTAATATTTAGTAACTGCCTAACAAAAAAAAACCTATTTTTGTTGTTGATTCCTTGTGGTATTCATTTGATTTGTAAAGTGTCTATAGAAGTTTATATTTATTTACATTTTATCATTATTGTCTAATACGATTGGTCCGTTAACTGGAAGACATGTATATTCTCTATAATAATCATCATTATTAGAATATCTATTCACAAATATAAATTCAAACATTTTTAACATTTTCTCATCATTTTCATCCATTTTACTACGAAATTTAACGAAAACTTACAAACGAAAAAAAATCTATCAACGCACGAATATACTTTAAAAAGTTGGCCAAGCATAACAAGTTTGATATTTTTTTTAATTTATATACGATTGTTAGTTAACAAACGAAAATTTAATTTTATTACAATTATCCCTCATAATTATTCATACGAAAGTGAGATTAAATTTAGAAACAATTACAAAGTCATCTATGTATTCAACCTTCAATTTTTTTAATTCTGTAACAATTATAAATTATTTAATTTTTATATAACGTTTTTTCAAAATTACGATGGCGCATGCGCATAAACACAAAATTTGTATTAAAGAAAATAATCGCAAATTTCTTAGTATCATTATATTTGATGAATTGATTTTATAGATTTGGACTATGTTATTTATAGTTTTTCTTAAAAAGCATATTATTGATATGTATGATGACAATAACCATTCTGGAGTTTGCTTATAAATTTTGTAGAAATTATGAGATCGGATTCCAATGGCGAACAAAGAATTTTTAAAAATTAAATATTTAAATAGAACAAAATATTGAAATTAACAGAAAAATAAAATTGGAAGCTATAAACTTAAAAGAAATTTAGGACCTGTGAACAAAAAACGGCCTCGGCCCATTTTTTTTTCTAAACAATTAATTTAAAAACTAAAAATAATCATAAAAAATAGGAAATAAAATAAAAATAAAATCTTGAATTTTATTCAACCCTTAAATAAGAATATGTAAGACATCGAAGAGTTCTTTATAAGGTGCAATGATGCTGAGCTAAATAACTGGCTTTTTAAGAATTAACTCTCTGTTACGAGTTAATATGTGTCAGGCTCGTGCAAACTATTCTGATAATTCTTGTTAGCGACGCACGAACACTCCATGCACTGAATATAAAAAAGCGTAGGTTGATACACTATAGTTCATTCTTTTAAGAAATTCGGTAAGGATATGACTATGGTTCTTAAAGTGCTGCCCGATGGATTTCAAACCAACCTCAGCATTATATCCTAACTAATTTCTGAATATCCAATAAAAATTTTGAAAGATCATGAATAAATTAGTCTATTTGATGTGGCATGAAAATGACATAGGAAGAACATTAGGAAGTTAAGTACTATTTTCCAGTTAGATGAACAAATTATCAATCACAATTGTAAAAGTAATTGTTGTCGATCCCAAGAAAATTTAACTTATGGGCTTGTAATCGTCGAGTTTGCTTCGCATGTTACCAGAATTTACGCAAAGATAATACATGATAAAAGGTCTGTGGCAATTCTGCCAATAATTGTTCGTGCAATAATTCATGTCACTAATGTCCACGCTGAAGATCCAGAAATGGACCTGTTGTTGACTGAAGCCAGATTCGTTCATAAAGACGTGTTCCACAAATACAATTTTGTCAATCTTGCCTATGGCGTTCATATCCAGCTCGTTTAATCAGTAAAAAAAACCTAATGAAAAGATTATTAAAGCTAAGAAACGCTGTAAGTATTAACAATAGGCCAGTTTTTATTACAGAATTTGTTTGGCGAATGAACAACAAGGCTAATTTATATGATGCTGTTTTAAACTCAATAAAAGCTGAATACCAAAAATTTTTGTTTTAAATATTAATTTATTTATCTTCTATTATTATTAAACTCAGGGTAGTTTTTTTTCAGGGGTTACATTTGGGGAATTTATGTCCCAACTCCAAAATTTTATAAAATTTCCCTTTTTCAATAATAAAAATCGAAGATGAAGTTTCATTTAAAAGTCAAATTAGATATTTTGCATTAAGAGTGAATATTAATACTTAAAGTCAATGAATATCCACTGGATTTCTAACGATGTACATCCGATTTAACAATATTTGATAACCATGATATTTTTGAATTTTAAAAATAATTTTACGGTATAAAAATGACTGATATTAAAGTCATATAAAACAAATGTAAAAGTTTTTAAAAAAGAAAGTTGAAATGTTATTGTATCAGTAAATCCTATAATTATTCTTGGTAAATTTAAAAGATTACACATGGATTATCACATAACAATGAGTTTAAATATATTCTAAATTTTATCGATTATACTACCAAATTTGAATCGAAATTTGTATATGTGACCAAAACTGTAGATAAATTCTATATTTATCTTAAACGTATTTCTTACTACTTGGTACATAGCAAAATCTATAATTACAAAGGAGAGGAGTTGAATAACAATAAAATAAAAGTATTTTGAACTATGTTTAAATTTTCAAAAATATTTGAAATAACTTTTATACCTTAATCCAATTTGTATCATAGATATTTTCAAATAAACCATTTAAAGTATGTTACTTTCGGTTATAAAATTTAAAAATACTTTGATGTTGGTTAAATATATACAGTGTTATAAAAATTACATACCTGGATAATTAAAAATTCATGCTTGAGAATTTTTTTGTTTCAAAAAATTTAATGTTGATACTAGTATTTTTAACTCGGGTATAAATCATTAATTAGATGATTTAATAGTAGATATGATAAATAAACCTAAATTCTCCAAACATAATTAATAATAACAAATAACAGAATACAAGAAAAAAATTATAAGAAGAGGTTTGAAAATTTCTTTAATTTATTTATCTAAGAGAATAGAGGTTATGGTTAATTTTTTATGGAGATACAAAATAAAAAAAATAGATTCATTTAATTAAATTTAAAATAAGATTAAACCTTTCCTCTAAAGTATCATGTTTTATATTTTTTCAAGCTCGTATTTTTTAACATATTTTTTGTAGCTTTCAGGCATTAAATTTGAAGGAATGCATTTTTTTAAGTCCCACCATATTCGTTCTACAGTTTTAGTATGTTCTGTTATCATAATCAACAAAGTTTTCTATATGATTAATGACTTCAAGAATATAATCTTTGGAGGAAAAAAAGCTGTATCCTAACCATCTGTCCGATATAAACGTCGAACCTCTTATTAAAATGCTTGAAAAACATTTTTTTAAATTTTCAGCTTTTCTATGTTCTGATACCATCAATTTTCTTTTTCCCGTTTCATGATAAATTATGCGAATAGTTCACAAACACTGACTTCTAAAAATTCTATCTTGCTGATTCTTTAAAGTGTATAAATTAGTTTCATCAACTTCCTACACACCCACTTCTATAAAAATAGTGGTAATACGAAGATAATTTGTTAAACACAACTCATAAAATGTATTAATCCACCTAAAAACAACTGGCCTCGACACACTAGTTTCAATTTCCGCCAATCTTGTCTTGGATGCATATGCCCACATCAAAATCAAATCAGCAACCTGATCCAAGTCAAAATTACAGTTTTCAAAAATGCTGTTGTTAAATATTTCCAGTGTCTTTCTACATGCCTTTTTTCCGCATCTAATCCGTACGGTTATCCTTATTCTAACTTTTTCTTTGTCGTAATTCATAAGAAAATAAAATATTGGGCACTGAGTTCAACGCCATCCCAAAATCTTTGTTCGACAAGAGAAGCATGAGTTTCTTCATAGGATATTGTCTCTTTTATAAAATTTTCTAAATTCAAGGGTTTTTATTTTCACAATTATTTTTTTTATTTTCAGCCTCCAAGGATTAGCCATAACTGAATATTATTATGATAATTTCATTTATTCTAAACGTAAAACGAAAATTTTACTTTTTTTACTCAATTAAAAGATTATTTATTTATTATATTGTTTTTAGAATATAAAAAATAAAATTATTAGAAAAAAATTTTAAAATCAATAAATATATGTTACCTATAAATTTCACACAAAAAATCATTGATCTTAGGCTTTAGTTGGTAAACATTTACAATGGACCTTAAATTTTGATTAATTATAAAGTTATAAAAAAAGTATATTAGGTTAAAATTTTTTAACCATAATATTATAAAAACATCAAAGAATTTTATGAAAATGTTACAAATTACGTTTTATTTTAAAAATGATGAAAAATTTATTTAGAAACACCATAAATGGTAGAAATATGGAATTGTTTTTAATTTTCATAATAGTTTTCGAAGCAAGTTGCAGCGGTAAAAAATCAACTTTCAGTAGTTTAAAATTTGTTTATTAAAAACTTAGTTTCTGATTAAGTTTTTTAGCAATTTAACTGTCAAAAAACTAAGTTGTCATGTATTAAACAACAAGAACTTTAACTTAATTTTTAGTATAAGTAATTATCTATGGAATATAACCTACGGGAATCCTTAATAAAAATCTAGTTTATTGAAATTAAAAAAACTAGTTTATAGTTGGTATTGCATACTATATATGTATTTTTTGTTTGGAATACAATAGCACCAAGGAAAACATAATGCAATGATTTTCTGTTCTTAAAATTTTCAAATTTATTTTGAAACTATATTTAAAATTTCTTCAAATACCTGAATGAATTTTCCTAGATATGTCTGACTAGTAACATTTATTTTTAATTCAAAAATTAATATCATTTTTTGCCACACATTTATAAACCAGAAAAAAGTGTTTTAATGATTTAAAATTTTCACAAATCTTTTTTATTAACAAATTGCTTTCTTTAAAAATTTAAATTTAATTTGAGATAGCATTTCACCAAATCTATAAAAGTGATTTATACCTACCCAGATTATCGACTTTAAACTTATAGAAATCGTATGATTTATCTGTTTTAAAATTTAAGAAATCTCTTAGTTCCTTTTTATTAATTCCAAATATTTTTATATTCATATCCGAAAAATCAGTAATTAATATTCTTGTAAAATGTAGATCAGAATAATCTGAGTTGATCCATTCAAATTTTTGGCTTACCAAACACTAAATATAATTATATTTTAAACAACAAAAACTAAATTCGTGATATACATTACAGATGTAGAATGAATCCCCTGATGAATAATAAAATATAAAAATACAACAGTTATTATAATTTTGTTCACACAATATATTAAAAAATTCTTCTTTTTTTACTATCTTAATATAGCTCCCTGTAACAATATTACATAATTTTAAATTTTTTTAATAATTATGTGACCTTTGTTTTTCTTTATATCTATTGCGTTTAAACTAGTTCTAAAGTGAAACTAAATAATTCAACTCATCTAATCAAGATTACTGATTCAAAAGCGGGTAGAACTCAATTTTCCTCAGTTTTTAAAATAAAATTAAAAAAAAGTTTTTTTATATAAATTTATTTGTAATAATATCAATAACTCATGCAATCATTTCCTTTTTTTCAAAATTATATCCCCAAATAAACTGAATAAAATATTACAAACATTTTTATATAGAAATACTCTGCCTTCTTCTGATCAAATACTTTAATTTGGATCACAGACCTTTAATGTTGTGAGTATAGATTGTTGTAATAGATAGATCAATAAAGTTTACCTATGATTTAACTAAGAATATTTTATTTGTGGTATTTCATGCAATGCTGTTGCATAAGCTTTACATTTATCCGTAATAATGTGTGTTCCATTAATTACATTATTGATGAAGACATCCGTGTCCGCCTCTAAATTACGATTGGTTACTAGTAAAATAAAACATTTGTTCATTCCTTGCTCTATCCCCCCAATATACCGTTGTTCATCAACCATTCTTCCTCGGTTATATTTTCATTTTATAAACAAACTTTCATTAATTTCAATTATTTTAGCTACTCCATTTTCATCTCTTCCACCAATTTTTCATTATTAAAGTATGATTAGTGGGATATTTCTTCTCTTGCTAAGTTACAGAGTGAGCTAAATGTTTTTCGTCTCTCTGTAGTTCAAAGCAATTCGATTAAACATAGGAAAAGTATATTTGTAAAAAATCATACAAATTTCTTTAAATGTATAGTATACATGTTGATAAAAACTTTGTTTTCTAATTGAAATTTTACACTATCAAAGTATGGTACATTTTCAAACATATCCATCCACGTGCCTTTTGCTTTTCATATAATTCAAAAAACGCCTAGCGTACTACCTTCGGCAGTGTTTTGTGTTTTCAATTAATCTCAACATTTCATTATAGGATTTTGTAATTTAAGTTCTTTCTAAAGCTTGATATATGAAATTATCATTAAATAATATAATTCTTATTACATCATTTGGGTTTATTACATCATCTTGTACTATTTTCTTTTTTGAAGCTTTTTGCATTCTTTGGAGAATTTTTGATTTTATTTAGAAATTGAGGAAAATTTAAAAACCGAAGAAAAATTTATTTTTACCTAAAAGCGTCACTTCTATGCAAACTTTAATCCATCATAAAAGAAAAATATTTAAAATCTTTTTTAACCTAACAAAATTTATTGAAAAATATTATAAAATAGCATCCATTTTAGTTTAATTTGTTTTAAATTAAGCTGATTTAATAAGAATCTTAAATTTTTATTAAAAAAAAAATTTTACTAATGCAATCTTTTAAATTTCTACTCCCAATTATAAATTATTAATTTAGTTTTTTAATTAGTCCCAATGAATCCAGTTAGTTTTCTTAGTATTTGTAAAAGTATTTAGCTTTAAATACATATTCTATTGTCCATATATTTTTTTAAGTTTTCAAAATTAAACTTTTAATTTAAATCGTTAATCAAAACCTATTTGGTTATTGAATGTTTACAAATTAAATAATTATCAAGTTTTATTCCTTAATATCAACACATTCTCATTATAAATAAGAGATAATAAGTTACCGTTATATCTGTAAAAATTATTTTCATTAATAATAATCTTTAATCAAATGACATTTTGGAATCAAATTAAAGTTTTTTAATCAATTATTAATGTAACACATTAAATAAATCATGCCTAAAAGAAACAATTTAATTTTAATTTGTAAACTCAGTCAGTGACAGCTGGCAACAGAGTATACGCAAAATCTGCCACAAAGTCTCTAATTTCATTTAAATTTGCACCCATTATAAGCAATATATAAATATATATTGAATATTTCAGCTGTACCTATTATTTAAAATAAAATGGTAATTTATAAATTTTGGGAGATGGGACAAAAATTTTTAATAAGAAAAAATATTTTAAGTAAGATTTTATTTCATTCACTCATGAATCCTACTTAGCAGACAAACTTTTCAATTTTAGATTATACATACATTTAAAATCTTTAAAACAAGTAATCACATAATCAAATTGTAAATTTTTCTTGAGAGTGGATTTTAAAGTTTTCCACAATCTTGTTTATGTGAATCATTCTGTTGTTACTATTTAAGAAATATTTTTTATAATTTACAATTTTATGCACAAATTATTTTTCATCTAAACCAATATATCCTTTCCCATTTATCAGTATAAATTGTTGACCCGATTTTAGAATTTGAGATTATGAAAGAGTAGCAAGCTTCTTTCATTCGTCTTTATTAATCATCAATTTTATTTTAGACGTTTTTATGTTTATCAAACCTATGACAGAATACTATTGATTTTTGAGTATTCGGCCTTGGTTATTTTTAAACTATAGATGTGCATTCCATCGAATTCAAATTCATCGAAGTTATAATTTAATTGAACGTAACACTTTCAGAACTAAATAAAATAATTTCTCTAATTTTTTTAGAGTAAGAAGAAACTGTGTTCGCGTCAATATCGGTTTCTTCTGCTGTTTCTCGCACTGATTTTCTATCAGAATAAAACACCATCAAGTTGTAAACTAACTTGATATTCAAATTTCCTAATTCAAAAATGCTATTATTGAAGACTTAAAAAAAGTTTTTCGACATCTTTACTTATTACATCGTAGTATTCATATCCAATCCGTGCCTGAATTTGTTTTTTTGTAAATTAAGCTTACCATTTCAAAAAGGACATTGTCTATCATCTTTTTTTATTAGACCACTACGAACTGAAAAATCAAATGCTTTCTCTTTAGTAATAGTTTCGCTAATAATATCTATTTTTTTCATTTTAATCGTTTTACTTCGTAAAAAAATAAAAACGTTAAAGTTTGTCCCATCCATAAATTCATATATGAACACTTCCTAGATTTAATACTTCAATTCGTAGTTTTCTCTATACTAATGAAAATAACTAATTGTCTTTTTAATGTTAAATCGATAAAAATCTATATTTTCATATTAAAAAATACCAATCATGCAACTATTAGTATCTTCATCAAACTTTAGTTTTTTTTAATTTCTGACATTTTGATTGTAAACGATAAGAAAATAGTATAAACTTTTCAGAACCAATGGCTACTTAACACCTCCTTTTGATAAGTAATTATTTTTTTAATTCAATAGTATTACCAGGATCCCTAAAAGTATGAAGGTTGCCAATAAAAGATACTTTTTAAATAAAACTTGACAAGTTCACCAGTTTTTTTTCCTAATTTTCTTTGAAATAAAGATTATTTATATACACTTTATAGATTTATTCTTTTAAACAAAAGTCCTTTATCTATACAAAAAAAACTCTTACTCAAAGGTAAAGTATTTTGTGGAAAAATAATTACATTTTTAACTCCTAAATCAATCAATTTATTCAAAAAATTACACTTTACCGAGTATTCTATTTTCGCTTTAATTTGATCATTAAATTTTAATTTAATAGACCACGATAAAAGAAAATCCCAAAAGTAGTCATAAAATTATTTTTTTCTTCTATTATTATTAGGTTTAGTTCGTTTAATATCATCTCCATAAAGTTTTTCTTCGATAAAACATTTCATTGATTGAGTGGTTTTATTTATTGTAACATCTCGTGTTGATATTTTTTTTGATTTGGGTTTTTTAATCCTTTTTGTTGGTTCAGATTTACTATTTACAACTTTATCAACCAGCAAATTTTCTTCAATAGGTATTGGTCTCTAAGCAGTTGTTAAAATTTACCCTCTTCTTTAAATTTTCCGATTTCACCATTTATTTCGAATGTTTTCGGATGCGTTCGGGATTTAAATACATTAAATGAATAGTATTTTCAAGAGAAGTTTCAATAAGTTTATAAATGAAAATTTGAAAATGGATGTAAGCAATGTTTTTAATATATTTTAAAGGATAAATCATTGAGTTTGTTTATCGTTCTTTGTACACTATTTGTTATAGTACTTATCAAATTGAATCTTAAGCCTATTCGATCTGCTCCAAAGTAATAAAATTAAATTTTTAAGGAAGTATGAGGCAGATATTGGTTTTGAAAAGTTGTATAAAAAATAATTTTTTATTGTTTTTAGTGTAATAAAAAAAATACTTTTTATTTATGGTATGTTTTTTAAGCCAGAAAAGAATTAAATTTATGTATTTAAGATATTGAAAAACTATTTAGGACGTGTGTAAATTGTTTTCTTGAGTAATCAATGTATTTAAAGATTTTTGAGTGAAATTAATAGACTGTTATGTATGCTTACCTCAAGTGATGCTTTTTTTTTCCTTACGTCGAACATTTTCAAGTCAGGTTGTGAGTTGACAGTAATAATTTGTAAATTACATGCAAAATTTTGTTTTTGAAATTAGAATGATTTATTTCCATGACGCAAATAATCTTTACCATCTCAAATATATTACCTTGGAGACAATTTTATTTAAATGACTTTTCTTAGTATATATCAGATTTGTTGTTTAAGAACCCAAGCTTATGGATGATACAAAATTTTAATATTAAAAAAAAATATTTCTGAATATTAAATGGATATTTTAACCATAATACATTTGTATAGGGGGGTATTATAACAAGTCAGTTCAACTAAAAAGATTTACTTATTTACGTGAAATAAAAATATGAAATTTGTTGAAAAAACCTGTAGAATATCAACTTTTGTGTGTTAACTATATAGGATATTATAATGAATTATTTCTTAGTTTATGTATGATCGCAAAATATACAATATAAACGTATGGAAGTTTAATTTTCATATCCTAAAAGAATGCTTTTAAATATTTTGTAACAAATAAAGTTATGGTGTCTTACTTTTAAAAAACTAAGGTAAATCACAAATGTTTGTAATAATTTAATCAATAATAGGCAAATTAATACAAGCAGTAAAGTTTTTCCTTGTGATATCTTTATTTAATTTTTAGTCGTTAAAAAATAAATAACTACGTATAGTTTCTGTTTCAATTTAATTCATAAACTTTATTTTAAATCAATACTCATCCAACCGCATGTATTATTGATTTTACTTTCACGAACCAGTTTTATTACCTCATATATATCCTTTAACTTATGATGATCCTTAATATTTATCAATAAATAACTATTTACAGCAATTACATATGTATGTTGTCTTTTTGAAAAATGAATTAATGGTTCTTCATTTTATTGAAGCATGTGATTTTGGGCTGAAGATTGACATTAATATCTTTCTCCTTTATTTATAATATTTATTGATCCAATATATAATAAAAGCAAAAATTTTATTCTTTGTATTCATTTAGAAATAAAAGTCTTTATTACATGGTAATTACTATATAAAATGTCTTGATAAAAGCTCTCTTCATCAATCACTCATAAAATAAATTTTAGAATGATGATAACGATTATAATATTATAAAGGCTTTTTAAGTTGTCAAACCAGTCAAGATAGGAGAAAAATAGACCATCCAGTTTGTATTGGAGAAATTAAACTAAAATTTGAATCATCTCTGTCATGTTTACAACTATGAGTCTTTTCGAAGGAATTTTTATTATATCCATAATGGTTTGAACCAACACTAAATCAAATCAATCTTTCAATTTTATACCTTAAATTAAAATGAATTGGAATTTTAGTGCAGATAAATATAAGCAACTTTTATTGATTTATAAATAAAAATTGCCGCCAAAAACCACAGCTTATTGATATGGATATCATGTAATTGTTTTTTTAATATTAATTCAAGAGTTAGAGGGATGTTATGAGGAAATTAATTTGAGTAGAAGAAAACAATGTTTACCAATTCATATAAAAAATAAACTATATCAATTTTACAAACTTTGCTATTTATATAATCGTTATATAGTGGTCCTAAAAGTATGGTTTTCTAGAAAATTAAGGTTTTTGCGCTTGAATGCTTTTGTTATGGCATAATGTCTATCCATATACTCTCCTTCATTTCAAATACTCAATAAAAGTTCATAATGCATTCTTAGAGGTTAAAATATGTATCCAGATTATTTATCTTAATTATTGATATTTTTAAGGTCTGAATTGTAAAAAATTTAATGGTTTTGAATTAGGAACACGTTATTCCCATAATTTTGAAATGGTGACTAAAAATAGTTTTTAGCTTATTTGCTTCTGTTAAAAACTAGGTTAATTTACACTCGATATCAACAGCTTTTAATTAAGCGTTGAGCTTTGTAGATATAAACTAAAATAAAAACTTTGGAACTTACAATATGAGAGTCATCATAGACTAACAATATTTGTAAAAAGAAATATTTATAGATATGGAAAAATAAGTTTATTTGGTAACTGTATTATAAAACCTAAAATAAAATTGGATCATGTAAAAAAATCATAAGGCTTTTTTTTACAAGATATTTTCTGTCTAATTTCTTTACATGATAAAAATTAAAGTTTAAGTGATATAATGAAAAATAATTTTCTAGAAAAATTCTTCTATAAATTAAAACCTGCAGAAGAGCTGCATAAATCTAAGAGAAATGGAAGAGAGAATTTATAGGATGATAGAAGAAGAGATCTTATAGCTTTTGCACTGAAAAAGAAATTGTAAAGAGAGAAATAGTATTCGAACGATGTGGATATAAGATTAAACTTTACAAAGATAAAAGTATTGCCGACAAATTTGCATAACGTTGTACCAAAAAGGACTGTATCACGAGATACAAAAGAGTCTCTGTATATCGGGGGTTATTTCATAAAGGTTGATGTTTAAGTTAATACTTTATTTAAGGTTTTGTTAAAATCTAGAAGCTGGTGCCCAAAGAATAACGATTGGTGAACTATCTGGAGTTTTTAAGGCTAATGTTAAAGAAAATATTCAAAATTTTGCTAGGGGGGGCGTAAAAGTCGAGAACGAATGCTTAAGCAAGTTAAAGCCATTGGTTACATTGTCCAAATAAATGAGACTATGTAAACCTAACGTGTAAAGCTCATCCGGGTTGCAGTCAATCAAATAAGAGCGATGCAATAGTATTAGCTAGGGATTGTTACACTACGACTAGAATAATAACCGAAATTTTATCGGGTAAAAAAGAATCAACCATTATACCTTTAATCTTATACAGGATGATTGTAGGAAGTGAGATCCACACTGATGAACATAAAAGTTATTCATCACTAACTCAAAATGGATGTATTCACAAGACAGTATGTCATAATCAAAATGTTGAGGCGATTTTTAATTGCATCAAAAGTTAAATCAAGATTCAAAGGTGAGTCAGAAAACATCAAAGGAAATATTTATAACTAAATTTATTTGCAAATCGAATAACCGCGACAATATCTTTGACGGTCTAATAAAGCTATTAAAGATTTTATTTTTTTAATTTAAACTTACTTTCTATATAATTTTTAAAAAACATCTTGGAATAATTTTATGAAAGCTTTTTATTTTACATGATAGCGTGTCTGGTTTTTTTTTTACATGATCCATAAAATTTAATATAAAAACACATGCAGGATTCACTACAATAAATCTATGTGATTAAAATTTCTTTTAAATATTTGTGTACAAATTTAAAATCATCTTTTAATTATGAAGTATTTTTAAAGAAAAATTTAATTTCATATCTTCCATATTTAAAGTCATAAAGTATATTAATGAATGCAATAGCTAAATATTCTTTTAATGTATATTCATATTGTTGAAGTTCCTTAACAATAAAAATTAGAATTTTAAGGACATGCAAATGAGAACTGTAATCTAATACCACTGTTAAGAATTTTTATTATAAATTCTATTGATTTGTTCAATTGGTTAGACTTATCAAAGCTTAAGTGATTGTTACATGATATACAAAATCTTTAGTTTATGGAAAATGGTGTCCTTAAATGTATATAAACAAGGTAAAAATGGTCGGCTTATTTGCTTTGTTATTATATAAAGTGATGAATATGTTAAAGCGGCATTTTTTGTATCTATCATTGCGTTACTTTTTTCATGGTAATAAAAATGTCCATGACTATTTATAAACTTTTATAAGATCAATAATACTTTTATCATTCACTTTTTACACTTTTTACCAGTTTTATTGATGTTTTTAATTTAATTTTATTATTCATAAGTTCCAATGTGAAGCTAAAACTAGAAATTTTTCTAGTAAACTGACTAACTAAAAATCTAATATAATAGATTTTGAATCACGAGTTTTTTTTATTATAATTACTTTAATTAAACAATTTTATTCCATAAAATACATTTTTTGAATTTTTCTAGTATTGAGATGTCTTTCTTAATCCTGTGAGGTAATAAAAAAACTTATGACAACATTAAAAATTTTTCAGTCATAAAATGACATATTAATTGAGCTAACACGGTGTATTTTGAAAGGAACAAGTTTATAATAGTTGATTTCTAACAAACCATCTTTGATCAGCTGATATAATGAATTTAACAATAGTAATAGTGATTCTTTTATGTCCAAATGTGGTGGTTTTTTTAAAAATTAAAAAAAAATTATATTTCTTGACATACAATTAAATTATAAAAAAATTAGATAATTAGAATATTCTAATGTTAAAATCTAAAACTCTAGCCTTTCAATCTAAATCCTAAATTCAATGCTAACAAAACTACAGGAAACGCATAGTGGAATGTGAAAGAGAGATGCACATTTTAAGAATTTTTGAACAAGAAAACAAAAAAGTTTAAATATTTAGATATTAATGAGGTTGTGCTACCAAAAACCGCATACTTTTTAAAACTTGAGATTTTTAAGTTATTTTGTTTCTGCTAGTGACATCAAAATCAAAAAATATTACAATAACAAGGTAAGATGTTTTTAGTAAAAA
>CAKKLC010001183.1:37732-49370 GCA_918559645.1 Ceratonova shasta | reverse complement strand
TTGAAATAATTATGAATATTAAAATCTTATTACCAAATTGCAAACTGTTTTAGTTCGTATTTAAAAATGTAATGTGCATGTGTAATGGTCACCAAATAGACTTAATAGAGTATGAATGTGAAATTAATTGACAAATACATTGTTATTATCACTAATTCATATTTTCATACGTTGTAAATTGTAATTGAAGTAGGTAAAATATATATATGCGACTCCGAATAAAAATAAAGTTTTCAATGTGGTCTTTGGTATAAAAAGTTTGCCCACTCCTGTACTAAGTAATAATTATATATAACGACCAAATCAGTCTAGAAAAGGGTTCTTGATTATAAAGATATAAATAGAAAATCATAAATAAAAATGTACAGTTTTCTCAAACCTTTGTCATTTTAAGAAATTATTAGGGAAAAGAAATATAAAGTTTGTCTTGTAAAATGATTATGCCTATTTTGCGCCAAGAGCTCATTTTGTGCCATTTATATAAAATGTTAAATTTTTTAGAATAAATTTTAAAAATTGTAAAACAAGAGTTGAAATTCAAGCATTTTATTTAAAATGCTAATTATAAACCAAGGCTGTCCTTTTCAGTAGTCAATATACTCGTATTCATTGCATCTACGTAATAAATCTTGTAGGGTTACAATTTTTAAAGCATCTTCTCTTTTACCTTCTAATTTCTTATTCTCTATTAAAGCTATTTCTATATTTCTTTCAGTAATGGCATCTTTTTCTCTAATAACAAAGAGTAAAGTCGTCAGTGTAGAATGAGAAAAGGTTAAGAGCAAATTTATACTGTTGTTGTAACCTTCACAAATACTAGTGGTAAGAGGAATGCGCAAAATTAACTTTTCGGTAGAATTCAAAGGCTTATATGAATCATCGTTGATATAATTGCTTTCAAAAAACTTCAAAAAGCTGACTAATTCAGGATTTTTAAATTTTCTCATTATTCTAACTTTAATCTGATCAAACCCGGTTTTAACCTTATTAAAAGACATGAAGCTTTAAGCTATTAAGAACTTTATTAATACTCTAAATGAATTTTCCCTTTTAAAATGAGCTGTCAAACTATGCTATTGTATATTACGACCTAATATCGTCTTAAAGTGAAACAACCCATAAGAAAGCTTAGCTTCTGGAAATAGAAGTTTACAAGCATTTATAGGCGCATTTTCATATTTGAATATTATATTTTTTAGATTGTGAGGAAAAAGCAATCTCTTAATTGCTTCAAACAGTTTTATGTATGAATGCTCCTCTTTACTTTTTTAAAAACTAAACAAACAAGGGAAATACATTTTGAAGATACAGCAATGTATAATATAAAGCTGTGTAAACTCATGAAGAGAACAATAAAAGGTTCCATCCACAAGAAAAATTTCAGATCTTGAAATGTATTCATAGTATAAGGAGTTTGAAAAAAATTAATTTATAGAAGGATCATTAGATCCAGTAACGTATAAAAGAAAATTTTTGCCTGAGTGTCTTTTTTAGATCTTCTATACTAAAGGTTAAGTTTAATGGCTTCTTCCTTTGATTTCTAACTATCTTATTTAGACTCTTGTTGGCAGGTAGGAAATGTTTCTCGTTAGGATCAAGGCTGCTGAGAAGGGAAGAGATAACCGTATTAGGTCTTATCTGATAACTTATAAACATGCTTTTATACTGCTGATAAGCTAAAAAAATTTTCACCTTGCTATCAGACATTTCAATATGATTGTGTGCAGTTTGAGCAAGCACCAACAAATCATTTATTGTCTTAACTAAGCCAGAAAGTTTTCTATTTGTGCACTTCCAAGTTGTTAGAATTACAACGGGAGTGCGACCATAATATGTCATACCTTTGTATAGAAGGTTTTTGTTTCCTCTTATAGACATTTTTTAGATGGATACTTTGTTTTCATCCAAATTCTCGCGATTGCAAAGGTTTTTTTTCATTTTTTTAAGTATAGTGCAAAATGCGACTTTGCCGCAAATTGCACCCTTACAAAAAAATACAGTTTTATCAAACTTTTGGCATTTAACTAACTTATTAGTGAAAGAAAACTTTAAGTTTGCTTGGTAAAATTACTACTTCTTTGCAAATGTATTCCATAATTCCTATCAAAACAGCTAACTACAAAAGTTTATTAATCTGTTTTATAACTTTATAATTTTACCTAAGATTAATAGTGATAATATAAATATTCTTTAAATTTTAGGTAGCTTTATAATAAAACTACAAAGAAAAATCTTAAGAATGTCAACCTCTTAAAATTTTAGTATTTTTGGTAGCTTTCTTCTGGTAAAAAATAACTCTCATGTAGTCTTATTATTTTAAATCAGTATAAAGGTCTATTATGAAAGATATGGCTAAGAAAATAAATATGTACAATAAAATAATTTACAATATACCTATAATAATACCTTCAAAGAACAAGAAATAAGTGAATCATAAATTACAAACAGAATTAATTGAAAACGTTTAGAAAGAATTAAAATATTTGATTCTTAATTCTTTTATTAAAAAGATATTTCTAATAACATTCGTTACTTGTATGAAACCATACATAATATTCGGTAAGTAATTGTAGAAATGCTAACAAATAATTTTAAAATACCTTGATTGTCATTTTATCATGATGACTATAAAAAAATTATAGATGCTATAGCCTCAAGATTTTTCTAGCTTTATAAATATATTTTACATTTGGATATTTATGGTTGCAAGAAAATATAATTTTTAAGATTTCTACTATAAATATTTTATTTCTTAAAAGATGTTCCCAGTCAGTAATATTATTAAAAATACATTAATGAAATAATTTTCAAATACACTTTTGATTTAGAAATATTAAAAATATTGCTCCTTTTATTTATATATATAGTATGAGTTTTGACTTGATAATTAAATTAATATATATTATTATATTTAGAATTGTTTAAAAACAACAAACATTATAATATTTCATGTAACTATTTTATGGTACATTTTAATAGTTATATTGCTATTAGCTTAAAAATCTTATAATATTATTCATCAAATAATTACATATAAAGCAGGAAAAATAAGTTAACTTTTTAATTGATGTATACTTTAATTTTGAAATATGTTACAACCACATAACTACTAAAGGAATCCTAATTTCGTAATTATTGACTATAAATTTACCAATGTTATATTTCTAAATGATCTAAGCATATATTTTAATTTTCAACTATAATTCAATAATTTATTTTTATGTGTTTATACTAAGTTTTAAATAATAATTAGTTTAAGTATTAATTGTGCTCTCATATACAAATTCTATAAGTTTTTTTTTAAATTAAATGGAAAAAACATGTTTTTACTCAATAAAATAATTTATACATATTTTAGCTAGCGTATTATAGAACACAATGAATATACTTTTTTATACTTGCAAATAATGAGATTATCTTTGTTAAAGTGTAGTTCTTGATGTATTTAGTAGAAAATAAGCCAAGTGTACTTTGTGAATATATTCCCGACATAAGAAGATAAGCTATATTGTCAAAACTTTTATTAAAAGGTATTATCAGACATTATATTTCAATACAACAAAATAGTTTTTGAAATACATTAATTAGTTTTAGAACGTCCAAGATGATTTTGTAGTAAATTGATACATTCTATAGTTTCAAATGAACAAGTTTATTTCAGTAAAACTTTTTAGTTGTATTACGTAAGAAAGTATATTTCAAAAATTACTTAAATAAAATTTCTCAAACCAATGATATTGTTATCTTTTGTAACCTATAAATTGGGCTTTTTCTAAAAAATTTGTAACAAACTAATATTTTTAACAGGGAAATTACAGCAAGTTGCTTCAAAAGATCATATATAATATAAAAGTGTTGGATCATCTAAAAAAACTCGAAAAAAAATGATTAAAGTTTAATTAAATCTTTCATTTTTTCAAGGTCCCTATCTTTGTTATTAAAAAACCAACAAAACGCATTCAACAATTCTTGTCTCAATTTAGTTGTAATTCCTTTTTTTTTTAATTTCTTCTAAAATAAGGATTTTAATGAACTCAACATGCTGAGTATGTTTTCCATTAGACGGATTAACAAAATTGAAACTATGACACACTGTGACATGATTGAACCTCAATGCATTAAAAGTATAGTAACTCCTACGATCATGAGTAAAAATAGTGGATCCATTCACAACATTAGCAGTAATAATTGGAAATATTGTGGTTGCTAGTTTGTCAGGTATTAGCTTTACCAAAACACTAATAACATAAGGATCACATTTAACAATTACTTAATCATCAGTTTTGTTAGTTGGTCAGGAGCATAATTGCTTTTGAATTTATAATTTGACTTTATTTCAACAATGTTAAAAAGTCTCCTTGGACCGCTCAAAATATAATTTTCAAATTTGACTTTAGCCATCAATTTAATCATTTTATTTTTAATTTTTTTCATAGTAGGATGATTAATATTCAGAAACTTAGCGGTTTTTGAGATTTCATGTTCTTTCTCCCAACTTATTTAAAATTAAAAAAAAATTAAAAAAAAAATCGTCAAATCAGAAAAAAAAACTATTCTGTCAAATCAAACTCTAGAACTATATTTTAAACTCTGGTTTTTGTTGCAACTTCATGCAAAAATGCTATTTTACTTGTGCATGTTGCTTTAATTTCATAAGTTACGGGATAAACATCTATTTTTGGTTTGCAGATAGTTAATCATGTGAAATTTAAACAAGGTAAGTTAATCACATCTAAAGTTAATCACGCGACAAATAATTACAGTGACAGATAATTACAATAGATAAGTAACTTTTTAAAAATATCCTTTTTTCGTTGTAAAATCTTTTAAATTTTAATAAAAATTTATATAGTACCTTATTCAATTTATTCCAACAACTGATCAATTTAATAATGAGACAGATGAGCTTTACATTTGAAACGCTGAAATATCTTGCAGCACTAATACGTCTGTAAATTCTTGTTTTCACGGAACTTTAAATATTCAAAGTTTCCAAATATAACAGTTGGGCATCCCTTAGTTGATGTTCTAAAAGTCAAGCTATCCATGTTAACTGAATTAATTTTAATTTTATATTTGGAAAATATGTAAATGTTTAAATTTGTATTGTTTTATACTTTCAGTCGAAGTAGCTAATTGATAAGATAAAAATGGTCTAATTGTCTATTGAATCCAAGCAGAACTTGCCATCTGGTTATATATAAACTCGAGAAATAAACACTCGTATTTGTACCAATAAATGAAATAAAATTTTTAAAAATATGTTTAAAATACAAGATAATGCTGTAATTATCTGTCACTTTGATTATTTGTCACGTGATTAAGTGTCAATATGATTAACTGTCGTCGTTTAAATGTCGTGTGATTCACTGACATGGAACCCTCATTTCTCTGTATAAGTAGTTGTTGTTGAATTAATATTATATTGAATTCATTTTCGTAAATCTAATTATCATTCTTTCAAGTTCAACTGTTTCCATGGCCATTTATTTTTGCTGATAAAAAATATTTTTTACATGATCCAAAGGGATTATGTTTTTTTGGTTTAATCTAAATTATTTGGCTGAAATCTATATTTATAGACGATAAAACTGTAATTTAATGATAATGTATAATATCAATAAAGTGATACTTTATTTAAAATGATTCGAATATATAATCATAAATAATGACAATATTTATTTTCTTGTTTTTTTAAATAAAAATGATCTTAAATTTGATAAATTATGGTAAACTTAAAAATTATTCACAACCTAATTAAACTAGTTCTACAATAAAATCAAAAAATATTTAATAATTAAAAATAAAATTTACTTAAAGCAATATTGTAATAGGTTGTATATATAAGAAAATCTTGGTATTAGGAACTTTACAATAATCTGCCTTATTAATATCTCATTATAACCATCAAAATAATTTTAAAATTTAAAAGTATCGTATATTTGTATATAATACGCAAATGGTCATCAATTTAGTTTTGAAATTCGAATATTGAATGTTGAATCAAAGAAAATCGTATACTTGTTTAATGTAATGATTTTAGGTCAGAATCTACATTTTATTTTTGTTTATTTAGCAATAAATACATTAAAATATACTTTTTTGGATTAAAAAAAACAATAATGTACAACATACCCAAAAATTATCGTAAAATATAAATTGTATATATTTTTTTTTTCATTTAGAAAAAAGTAATTAGATGGCTTTGTAAAAATTAAAAATTTTTTTTAAAAGTCAAGAGGTAAATTTTTAGTCTCAGTTTATCCTTGAATTGAGGTTAAACTAAATGATATTTTATTTAAGTAATTATGTTTATACAGATATTTTAATTTAGTGAAAATACTTTTTTAATTTAAGATCATTTTTAAGGAAATTTGAGGGATGTAAAATTGCTTGATGTTAAATTTTTTAAGTCATATAAGAACAATGTTTGTCTTCTTTTGAAACAGAAATAATAATAAATCAGATAAGATCATGTAGACTGTTTGCTAGATATATTGTTAAAAATAACAACATAATAGCATTTAAATAACAGAATTATTAAAAAAAATTACTTTTAATACAAAAAATCAATATAAAATGAAATTAATTGAGATAAATAAGGTTATAAGCAACTTTTTACTAATGATTAATGTAAGAGCATAAAATAATAAAATTTGGCCTATATTTAGATTAAAGAATATATAAAAGTATCATTTTTGCATTTAAAAACATTCAATATGAATTAAAATATATTTTCAGGTCAAAATTAGATTTATTTGTGTAGAGTCATTGGTTTATATGTGACAAAATGAGCGTTAAAAAGATAGATTAAATTTTAAACAGTAAAAAAATTAATCAATTTGATTTTAACATCTTTACATCAGCTTTTACATGATTACTATTCTTTTGAAAAGTGTTTGAAATATAGTTGGCTATACTAAAAACTATAATAAAATAATCCTAATTTTTTTTATTTCTTGTCAACAAAGAGTTATTAAAATAAAAAAAATTTCTGTATAAAATTGACAATTGTGTAATTATTTATTTTTAAAGCTTCATATATAAATATAAACATTAAATTAATAAGTGTGAATTATGCCTACAAATGGAAATATTTTGTACTAAGAACTAACGAATTATGATTTTTAGCACACTTTTGTAGAAATATTTAAGTAAATATTTTCTATTAATATTAATTAAGAATGAATGAATGAAAATAAATATATAAAATTTAGTACTATTTAAACAGATTTAGGTTACTACCAAAATAAAAGTATAAAAGCTACATAATATCCAAAAAAAATGAAAATGAGGACATTTAATTTGATAGTTATAAAAAAGTAGTGTATTTAACATTCTTAGTTCATATTCCTAAGCTATTTTATTACTCAAATTAAGCTATTAGGATGTCATCAATTGTGAACAAACATTTTTAAAATCTAGTTTTATAAAAACAAGTAAAAAGCCCATTTAACTATAGTTAATTATAGTTAATTAAGGAAATAATTAATAAGTGTATTTTAATCAATTATCTTTCTTTATATGCTAATTATATGAAAAACATATTTTAATCATATTTAACTACTTTTCTTATGTTTAACCAATTATCTTCCTTTATATGCTTAGTATCTGAAAAACACTTTTTAACCAATTTAACTAGTTTTTTTGTTTGGAGTACAATTATGGTTGCTTTAAATGTTTAATATATGAAAAACATAAATCAATTAAACTATTTCCCAAATTTATAGCCAATTATCTTTCTTTATATGCTTAGTATCTGAAAAACACTTTTTACCCAATTCAACTAGTTTTTATTGTTTAAAGTACAATTATGGTTGCTTTAAATGATTAATATATGAAAAACATAAATCAATTAAACTATTTTCCTTATTTATAGCCAATTATCTTTCTTTATATGCTTAATATATGAAAAACATATATCAATGCAACTATTTTCATTATTTATAGCCAATTATCTTTCTTTATATGCTTAGTATATGAAAAACATATTTTTATCATATTCAACTATTTTCCTTATTTATAGCCAATTATCTTTCTTTATATGCTTAATATATGAAAAACATATATCAATTAAACTATTTTCCTCATTTATAGTACAAATATCGTATTTTATATGCTAATTATAACATAAAACATATTTTAATCATATTCAACTATTTTCCTTATTTATAGCCAATTATCTTTCTTTATATGCTTAGTATATGAAAAACATATTTTTATCATATTCAACTATTTTTCTTATTTATAGCACAAATATCGTATTTTATATGGTAAGTATATGAAAACATATCAATTAAACTATTTTTCTTATTTATAGCACAAATATCGCATTTTATATGCTAAGTATATGAAAAACAAGTTTTTTATTATATTCAACTATTTTTCTTATTTGGATCACAAATATCATTTTTATATGCTTAGAATATGAAGTACATATATCAATTCAACTATTTTCCTTACTTATATATACATATTATATTAAAAACATGTTTTAATAAAATAAAACCTTACCATGATATCCTATATTGACAAGATAATTTTTCTTTAATAATTTTTCCATTCATTATTAGTTTACATAAAATTATTCTACAATCAACTTTTAGATTCAATTATAAAAGTGATCACATATTGATAAT
Organism: Ceratonova shasta; assembly: GCA_918559645.1. NCBI lineage: Eukaryota > Metazoa > Cnidaria > Myxozoa > Bivalvulida > Ceratomyxidae > Ceratonova > Ceratonova shasta. The sequence goes on along the minus strand of CAKKLC010001183.1, from coordinate 40,731 downwards.
TATTCTTTATATTCATAGTTTTTATTTTTAAATAGTTAGAGCTACATTTATACACATCTTTAAAAACTCCAATTAGATTTATGTATACTAAGTGTATTTTCATCATATTTGTTAGAAAATATCGATAGAAACTGCATAACTTTTATATTCCAAACAATAAAAAATCCTCATAAAGAAACTTTATATTAAGACTTTAAAACGTACAATATTTATACTAAAAAACATGATATATTTTTGTTATTAAACCATTGAGGTACATAACTGCTAAATTTAAAAAATAATTTTTTCAAAATTATATAACTGATGTAAATCTAGATGACTTGTTAAGTAAATAGAGTATTCCAATTTTTCTTACAGCTTATTTAAACAGGGATTGGTAGATCCAAAGAGTATATATTATTTCTATACTATAGAAAGCTCCATACTATCTAATATTTTTCTTTTAGTAAAAATATTTTAAAAAATATATGTAACTTGAGATTTATATATAAATTCATGTGCTTGATTATTCATATTTAATCATAGCAGCCGATAAATGAGTTTCAAACATAAATAAATAAGATTAAATATTATTCTAAAATTGATTTATTGATAATAATACGTTATTTTATTTAATATATTAAAACAATCGTAATTTTTCAAATTTGAATGGATAATCATTAGGTTACTTTTTCATCTAATTACTTCTTATAACTTCAAAACAAATTAAGTTATAATTTTTCATCAATAAACATCTTGATATGTATCATATTGCAAATTTTTTTGGTGACTGATTTTATAATTCTCACATTAAATATGTTTCATATTGAAGCAATAAAATATGTCGTATGTAATTATCTGATGAAAATAATATATAACCCTTTTTATAAAACCAAGCTTGTTAGTTTATCAAAAGCAAAAGGAATTGTAACTATTAAAATTAAAGTTGATAAAATTTCTCTATCCTGAAAAACCAAATGATAATAAAAGTTTGTAATGAAATGAGGAAAGAAAATATCATTAACATCAAAAACTTGTATAAAAAGTCTATCTCATTTTGTTGCTATAGAAGAAACTTTAGCTGTCTAGATTTATAATTAAATGAAATAATTTAGCTTTAAAGGAAAAATATTTGGAAAATCTCAATAAATTGAAACAAGTTGAGATTCATTTTATACAGATTAGAAAAAATAATCTCTCAGGGATATGTTTGTGCCAAATTTTATCGAAAAAAAATAAATTTCATGGATTATTGATACTATATTTGCTTTAGGATTATTAAGAAAGGTAAAATATTTATAAGAGAGGAAAAACTATTGCAATACTAACTAATGGGATTGGTAAAAGATGAATTTTTGTTCTTTATCGAAAAAACCTCTTTTTCATAATTACCATTGAAAGAATACCAGAAAAACTTAAAAATAGATCTAGAGCACGGGTCGGCAACTTTTAAGCTGTGTTGTGCCAAGTCACTCTACAATATGATTCAGGGTGCCGCCTTAATTTTTAATTATATAATGGGTTTCTAGAGGAGAAGAATTTTATACCAAATTTATCTTTAAAACATATTTAGGAAAAAAATAACATAAAATTCTAACATAAATTAAAAATTTTTAATGCAAACCTTGTACCTGCACATTTTTGCTTTATATTTTAATATCAGCGGTATAATTTTTGACTTTTAATTTCACACAAGATTCTGAATGTTCCGTTTTTAAACGACTTCTTCGTGGACTCAAAATATGTTTCATGTGAGAAAATATTTGTTAACAGAGATATGCGGAACCAAAAGTGGAAAGGAGAGCTCATGCAATTTTCTTTAAACAATTTTCTTTAAAAAATTTAATCTTTCCGACAATTACATTTAACAATTTTAAAAATCAGTTGATTTTTCCATAGAGTTTTCTTCCAGATTTTTTCGTAATTCCTTAAATTTTATTTTACATAAATTTTTTTATTTTAGTTCGATAAGTTCCATTTTAAAATTATCAACATTCATCGACTCAAAGATTGAAAAATCAAATGGGATTTTTAATCGATCTATAAAATCTGGTTTTATGAGGAAGGAAAATATAGCCACATGAGCATGAAAGTCTTTGCATCTTCTGGAAAATTAATCTATAAGTGCTTCAACATAGGTTTTAAGTTCATCTTTGTCTATGGTCGATTTTTTTGCAAGCGCTTAAACATTTGGGAAGTATTTGTAGGTACTAGTATTAATATCACATAAATATATATTTAATTTTGTAAAAAATCCTGTCCAATATTCAAAAAGTTCAAGCATGGTTTGGCGCTTTCCTTGCAATCTTAAGCTCAGTTCATTTAAATTTTTAGTTATATCAGTCAGAAACATCAATTTGCATAACCATTCTACATCGTTCGATTCGGGGAAATGTTGTTCCTTTTCATTAAGAAAAACTTTAATGTGTTCCAGACATGACACAAACTTATTCAATACATTGCCTCTACTAAGCCAACGAACATGGCTGTTTAAGTGAAGGTCAACATATTCACTTTTAATTTCTGCTAAAAGAGATTTAAATTGCCTATGGGTAAATGAAGAGCGGGACACTATGAAATTAACTATTTTAATAACAGTATTCATTACAGGAATTAAGCGCTGTGACGAAATTTTGGCAATTAAACTTTCCTAATGTATTATACAATGAAAGTTGAATATTTTATGTCCAATATAATTTCCAAGAAGTTTGACAAATCCTGTATCCTTGCCAACCATTGAAGGTGCGCCGTCAGTATTTACACAAAATATTTTTTTGATATAAATGTTCTTGCTGTCAAAATAATTTATGAATAAAGCAAGAATATCCTACCCAATATTTTTCCCAGACTGAGGAATAAAATTGCACAATTCTTCATAAACTTGACTTTTATCACAATACCGTGCAAAAACTGCAACCCGCTTATTATCATTTACATCGTTACTTTCATCAACAGTGACGCTAAATGCAACAGCTTTTTGTAATCCAGATATCTGTTTGTTGTTATATTGTCTGCTATTT
>CAKKLC010001183.1:18039-29324 GCA_918559645.1 Ceratonova shasta | reverse complement strand
TCCGTACGAAAGTATTTCCATGTCGAGATAAATTCATGGCTAGCTTGGCAGTAGTGACCTTTCTGACTGTAGGAGTTAAGTCGGATCCATATGCAGAATGTTTAGTAGTGAAATGTCTCCTTATATTATATTCTTAAAAGACTGCTAGACTTTCCTGACAAATAAGACATATAGCTTTATTTTTAAATTCCGTAAAAAAATATTTAGTATTCCACTCTTCATTGAGAACACGGCACTTCTGATCAATTTTTCTCTTTCTATTCATTTTTCAGAAGGATTCAATAAATTTTAATTTCGCTATAAACAATTTTTTTACACGTATAATAATCTTGAAACGAACTTCACGTAGGTTATTACTAAGTAATGAATTGAATTTTAAATTATAAGCAAAAACATTTTTTACTATACTTTATCAATTAATTACGTTGTGAGAACTGTATTTAAAAAAAACAAAAAACTTGTAAAAAATATTCAAATTTTTACACAGTATGCCTTGATAAACCCTCCGGTAAAAAAATAAAAATATATTTCTTATTTTTAGTGCTTTAATAAAAAAAATTCATTTTGAATATTTTTTAAAATTAATTTTTTTCTCGCCAGTGTGTAAACGGGCCCACAAAAACTAATAGCGGGCCGTACTTTGCCCAGGTCTGCCTTTAGACATTAGAAATATAAGACAGTCGCTTTAAAGAATATTCTGTGATTATCCAATAATCAATAAAAATTTACTTTTAACTATAAGAATATCTTATTAAGCAATGAAAGTACTTTTAAAAGTATACTATGATTATACATTAGTCCTATATAATTTACTTTCCAATATAAGAATATCTTATTAAGTAATAAAATTACTTATAAAAATATACTATGATTATACATTAGTCCTAAATAATTTACTTCAACTATAATAATATCTTAAGACATTATAAATATAAGAGAAGTACCTATAAAAATGCTCTATGAACAACCAATAGTCAATAATCAATTAAAATATACTTTTAACCATAAGAATATCTTATGATACAAAAGTAGTTATAAAAATAATCTACGAATATCCAATAGTCAACGATAATATACTTTAAATTATAATGATATATTATGACGCAATAAGAGTACTTATAAAAATATTATACGATTATCCAAAAATCAACCATAGTATCCTTTTAACTATAATTATATATTTTAAAACAATAGAAGTGCTTAAAATATATTCTATGATTTTAAATTAGTCAATAAATAGATACTTTTAGCTAGAAGAATATCTTATGATACAATAAAAGTACTTAAAAAATAATATACGATTATCATATAGTCAAGCATAGTATACTTTTAGACAAAAATGTCTTAAAACATTAAGAACAAAAAATTAGTATTTTTAAATAATCTATAATTTTCTAATAGTCAACGTTAATATACTTTTAACTATAAGAATATTTAAAAATCATTAGAAATATAAAAAAGGTACTTTTAAGAATATTCTGAGATTATCTAATAGTTAACTTCTATATACTTTTAGCTAGAAGAATATCTAAAGGCATTAGAATTATAAAAAAGGTACAGTTAATTTTTTTAACGAAATTTTTTTTTACGAAAACGATTTTTAAGCCAGGACAATGCCGAAAATGAACAACAACAAGAGAAAAAGGAAATTATACAACATTGAACAAAAATTAAACGTAATTTAAGATCAAGAAGATAGCAGTGGAGTTTCCGAAGCATTTATGGCACAAAAATTAAACATGCCAATCGGTTCTATAAACGAAATTTCTAAAACAGAAAGATAGAATTAAAAAAAGCTTTCAAATGAGGCCAAATAAAGCTGTTAATGAAAAGAAAAAAAACCATCAAAAAGAAAAACGGACTCTTTTGAACCACAATTATATGTATGGTTTGTCTCACAAAGACAAACCAACAAAATAATAACCAATGAAATTTTGACGAAATCAGCATTGAACTTTTTAGAAAAGTTGGATTTGATAAATTATAAATTTTCAAGTACATGGTTAACAGCTTTTAAAAAAAGATTTTAAATAAAAAATAGAGTTGTATCAGGAGAAGAGCAACTCGTTGATTTAAATTTAATTTATGAAAATTGGGAGGAATACAGTAAAAAAACTATCAAATTATTATTGAAAAGACATTTTTAACGCTGATGAGACGGCTCTTTTTTTAAATGTCCTCCAAAAAGAAAAAAACAATGTCTTAGAAGATAAAATATTAGGCAGAACTTCAAAAGAAAGGATCACTTTATTATTTGCTGCAAGTTCATCGGGTGAAAAATTGTCTCCAGTCATAGTAGGGAAGGCAAAAAAACCACGTTGTTTAAAAAATATTGATATTAAAACAAATTCAATAATTTACAAAAATTCTTCGAAAGCATGGATGACCAGAACTATTTTCGAAGAGTGGTTGACATCATTAAATTTTAACTTGTTAAGTAAAAATAGAAAAATTGCAATGATAGTTGATAATGCACCCTGTCATATTCTTGGTGGCAAATCTTTTAGCAATATTAAACTTGTTTTTCTGCCAAAAAACACTACCTCTAAAGTTCAACCTCTAGATAAAGGTATCATTCATTCTTTTAAAAGTAATTATAAAAAATATTTTCTTCAAAAGATGATTTTTCAAAACGAAAATATTTACGTAAGGGAGGTTCTGCAAAAATTTAATTTATCTGATCGCATTCCTATTATTCGATCATGGAATGAAGTAACAGCTATTACAAGAATAAACTGTTTAAAAAAAGCTAAAAATAACTTCAAAAATCCATTTAATATTATAAAAGATCAAAAAGATTATATAAACATTCAGCAATCACCACTGAATGAAGAAATTGCTTTTAATAAAAGTGAAAATAACGCTTTTATTTGCGAGAATGAAGATTATATTATGATGCCGGAATCTAATCACGGTTCTGATATTGAATTAGAACCACAAAAAGATTATATTATTGGTATGGAAGAAGCAATACATTACTTAAATATGCTTGAAATGTTTTGTTGTGTTAGGGATTTGGAGTGTCTTATTTTGATTTATGAATTAATTGATAAATGGCATCGAAAAGAAATAAATCTCAGGAAAAAAACAAAATAATAGAGTATTTGGTTCAATAAAAAAGAGGAAAATTTTTTATTTTTTTGTTCTTTTCTTTTAACGAAAGTGTTTTTTTTTTGGTTTTTGCTGTTCGTTAAAAAAATTAACTGTACTTATAAAAATATTCTGTGATTATCTAATACTTAATGTTAATATACTTTTAGCTAAAAGAACACATAAGACATAAAAACATAAAACAGTTACTTTTAAGAATATTTTATGATTAACTAATAATTAATGTTAATATAGTTTTAACCATAAGATTATCCTAAGAAATTAGAAATATAATACAGATACTAATAAGAATATTATGATAATCCAATAGTCAACGAGAATTTTCTTTAAAACAAAAATATATGTTATGTTTAGGGCAACCAAAAATTTGCACAAATCTAAAAAAATTGCAAAAATTTACAACGGTATTACTACATGAAAATATAAAATAATATTTAATTAAAACATATTTATTTTATTTTTTATCATCAAAATTTTCCTACTGCTCCGCTTTATCTTCTCTAAACACTTCTTTAGAGTTAAAATAGCAAATAAAATACTTTACTATGTTATCTTATTTTAAATTTCGATTATTCGTTAAAAATTTCTTTAACATTGAATAGCTTCTTTAATACATATTGAAGATAATGGACAGTTTTTCAATTTTATATACATTGCGAAGATATTGTTTGAACTTCAATTAATTCATTCTTTTTAATATCCGTTGTGGAATCTTTTATTAATATATAATCTTAAATTGACTAGGATCTGAATAAAAATTTAAATTAAGAACACCTTTAAATGCACTTTTGATATTAAAATAATTATTCTTAGGATAATTCATTTATAGAATTATGCTTTCATAAGACATTTAGAGCAGCACTTATATCCGCTGTTAGTAATGGAGTATTCCCTGCCTCCTTAGCTTTTTCTACCATAATTTCTTTAGGAAGACAAGAGTTTATTATTTCTTTAAGATTCGGGAAGGATTCAGCATATTAAAGAGCTGCCTTCATCCAACTAGACCATCGAGTAACAAGAACATACGGGAGAAGCTCCGATGTGGTGAAATGATTCTTTTATGAGTTCTGTGTTTATAGTAAACATTATAAGGAAGGCAACCAAATAATCCACATTCTCAAAAATCCTTTATCTTTAATTAACAGTTGCACCAAAGATTGTTTGTACATTTATTATGTTTGATTTGAGCATATAATGCTTTTATATGATTAACAGCTTTTACTATATAGGTTGCTGAGTCGTAAATTATAATATCTATATTTTTGAATGTGCATTTAATTTGTTCCGAAGCTAACCAAATTAAAGAATTAAATTGATAAGACACAATATTATTATTCAACTCCACACAATCCGTTGCAAAAAATTTATTAGGTCTATCAAAATTTGATGCAAGAATATTACAATATTTTTTGACTTTAATCTCTAATTCATAAAATCCAATCACCATTCTCTCCCCTGCAAAGATTTTACACAAAGAATCCAATTTTAAATAATATAATGCCACAATTAAGTGTCTTTTAGTTTATTCTGATGGCAGTTTTAATTACATATCATCAAATAATGACATCAATTTTTGATTTCTAAGTTTATAAAGGGAATATTAACCGAAAGGAAGTTATTAAGCAAAATAAAATAGAAATCCTTTTCACGGACTTACCAAAAAACTTTGAGTCAAAGTTTTTTTTTATTGAAGTTATGCTTGCTTAATGTTTGTTAGTTCTTTCATGTTTTCAACAGAAAATTTAATTGAAAAATCAACTTTTACACCACATATGACAAAATAATGACCAATTTTGACCAAGAACAAACTCTTTAGAATATTTTGAAATGTATTTTTGTATTTTTATACGATTCTGATTAAAAACGTCACTCATTTGGCAAGGGATTAAAAAGTCGCAAAAAATGAAAAAGTTGCAACTTGGTTACCCTACTTATGATACTTGAAATAAATATTTTTTATTCTCTTCTATATCCTGCTATAATCAATAATGATACATTCATTAATATTAAATAATTTAGTTAAGGATTATTGGATTTTTTTTTATTTTGATACTTTATCATAAATTATATAGGGTTTCCCATCACATTTCGTTTTTATCAAAAAAATTATTTATTGTATTTATTACTAGACACATTTAAAAAGTAACTTTATTCATCAATAATAGTTTCAGATCTAAAACAAAAAGGTAAAAATCTCAACATATGATGATAAACCCCCATAATCTTCACCTGTAATCAGGCCCAAGTTTTAATTAATGTTCACAAATAGTTCATTTTAATTTTCAGGACGGCTATTTCTTACTAATTGTTTTCACTTTGCAAACATATTTTCGATGGGGTTTAAAAATGGGAAATATGGAGGTAAGAACAGTAATATATGACCTTTTGGTGCCATCAATTCTCTTATTACAATTGAATGGTAAAAATGCACTTTATCCATTATCAATACTGCGCTTGTTATACCAAGTTGATCAAACTTTTATAAAACACCATGGTAATAGGTACTAAAAGTTTCAACGTTAAAAGCTCTTGTTTAAATCATATGATCATAAACACCAGTTTAATTGAACGTACAAAAGACAAATATTTCTGTTTCTTAACCCTGGGACAGTTTAAACTGTTTTTTTGTAACCAAGAGATCTCGCACGCCTTGCACGCATTGATATATTAAATCCAATTTCATCAATGAAATAAAATGTAGTCATCAATATTTGATTGCAATAATGAAAATTCGTTGGCATATAACAATCTTTTTGCTATTGTTTCCAAACAATTCTCTCCTATCTGGAATCAGACTAACTCTTGTCATTAAATAATTGAAACCCTTTATATATCGATCTATTGTCGATTTTCAAACCACTAAATTGAGTTCTGCTTCGCACATTTCTTTTATTTCGGAAAGTGTTATGCCACAGTTTGCGTCAATCATACTCTTTATATTTTCTTTATTTTGCTCAGATACACTTTTTATTCGCACAACTCCTCTTTGTTTGCTTCCTATTCTTCACTCGCTGTTATTTACTTTAATTATTGATTCAACTGTTGTTTTAGGGACTCCAAGAATATTTCCGATTTCGGCGGAGCTATTACAACTCAAATAAGCATAAACGACTCGCAGTCTGTCATTATCGGTGAGTTTATTTCTTGGCATGGTGTAGGGATTAATTTGTAAAAACGAAATTGATCGGAAAAAAAAGAAATTTGATGGGAAACCCTGTATTCATCAATAGCTCTATATTTTAATTAAACATATTATAATAATTCACTTTAAAAAATTAATTTTTTTATTAGTTAAGTAAGTATATGAATAAGCTATTTTTACAACGGTATTTTTATATCAATCTTATTAAAATAACTAGAACAGTTAATATATAACATTATCAAGTAAAACCTACAGTGAAATCTTCATATATATATACTATTTGATAAATTTAATAAGAAAGTATAGATTTTAATGTCCTAAATATATAATTTATTGAAATCTATTCTTATAGTTATACAACATGAAATAAAATTTAATTAAAAAAATGTTCATGCCCTTTATAGCGCATTCTTATTTATTTAAAAATTTACTACTTCGAATGGGAAGAAAAAAAACGAATTGCAGAAAATAGTAGATTAGGAAAAGATTTTGTCGAACGATGACAGCGTGTGATTAAAAATACGGAATCTTTCATAGGGCATGTCATGTCGAAAAAAATTTTCCAACATGAGTTTCTTACCACGACAAGACCTATTAATAATATAAGTTCGTGCATCTCGTGTAGACCTATAAAAGGTCTTATAAGATTTTGTAGATGGATTCTTTTGGTCATTTAGTAATCTGTGTAAAAATTTGAAATGTATATGGTTTAACAGTTTGATTAAAGGGTCTAGGCTTGAATTTGATACTATTTATAAAATAATGTATAAATATTTCAATCATGTTTCTTAACTTGAAATTTCATATGATTTAAACATAAGTCATAATAAAATGAGTGATTATTGTAGTTTAAATTGCGAGGTAATATGCCGATACATTTCTGACAATATCGAGCTAAAAGTTGGTTTAATAGTAATTGTACCTCGAAAATAGTTGAGATCGATGAAAGCTTATTTTTTAAGCGCAAATATAATCGAGGAAGGCTAATTAATGGTCAATAGTATATAGCTGATGTTAAGAGAAGAATCAAGTAAGCATTTATTGTTTTAGTATAAAATAGAAATCCAGAAACAATTATAGATGTAATAATACAAAATGTACTTCCTGAATCTAATATTTATACCGATAATTGGAGACCATATATGAGTGCCTTTAGACGACTAGATGGATTTGAACATGATACTGTGAACCACACCTATAATTTTGGAAAATCAAGAAAATCCCGAGGTTCATACACAAAACGTAAAAGATTTATGGTACAGATTAAAGTTTTTCTTACGAGAACACAATGGAATTAGTCAAGAGCAGTATCATGAATTTCTAATTCAGTTTCTTTAAGAATATAAAATGGAAAGAAGAAAAAGATTTAATATTTTTATCACTCTAATAAAAAATTATTTTTTTGTACACCTTAATTTTTTAAAAAATAAAATGCGCTGTAATGTGAATGAACCAAAAAAATTATAATAGTCAATAGGCTGTAAAAATCTTTCCTGATAATTATAATTACTTGAAATTTATCATTCCTTAAATTTTTTATTTTAAAAATAAAATATTAAGCTTAGGTAATAAAAAAATATTGATTTAAAAATTCATACTAGTTTCTACTTAGTTTAAATATTTCTTGGGAATTTTAATTACTTAAGGGAATGTTATGTTATTAGACCTGTAAAAATCATTTTAAATATTTAATTTAAGGCTTATATAGATTTTTGAACACAAATTATATTTTTGTATTTAAACATGAACCCAATTGCTTAAGAACTTATTTAATATTATTTGTTCTCAGTGGTATTAATTATAAAAAAAATGAAGGATAGTTCACTTATTTCAATCATTCTAAGTAGTATTTTATTATGTTTCATGACATCATTTATTTTTTGCTTGATGCTATTTCTAAAAAAAGTAATTTTATATTTATTTCCAGGAAAGTACTTCTTTATCTTTGAGAGTCAAATTTTATCCCATACAAAATCAAAAATATATAATAAATTCACAAAGTGAAATTTATATATTTACATATAAGTATATTACAGAATCTTTTGGTGTTGGTCCTTGTAAATTAATTATATTTTTAATAGTAGAATTTATGACACTAAACTATATAAATTCAAGTGGCTTACAGGATTATGAAAACTTTCCAATCACTTATATTAATAAAAAAACAAAAACTGTTTACATGCCTTGTTATGTAACTATTTTTTATATTTTAAGGGATCGTAAATTGTATCAAATTTATTTAGAGGATGTGTTTTTTTGAATAATATTCAGCCCGGAGCATTTTTTTCAGGTCCAAAGAAATATGATAGTATCTTTCTATTATATTTAAGATATAGATAATGTTGTTGCAGAAATAATTAGATATAACTACTGCAAATTTATTTTAAATGAACAAGGTAACCCGTTTTACCTATTTTAGGACTTTTAATTACCTACAGAATTATAGTTTATTTGCTTTTCTTTCAAGTTAGAATAGATATTCAATATAAAAATGATATATACCCAGTAATTTTAATTTTATCTAGGTTTATAATTCAGCTGACTTAACTAAAAATAATGGAAAAAACACTGAATCAACTTCAGATATCATAAAGAACATTATCGATCAATATCAAAAACATCCATTAATCACATTGACTATACTATCTACACTTTCAAATAATAATAGTAACGATGTTAAATATTATTCAGGAAACTTTGTTAGTTATGGAGATCAAACTAACCCTATGATCTATTTTTTTTTAGCAAATAGAACCCCTTAGTTGATTTAGTCTACTAATTATTCCATAGAGACTTATTAGAATAAATAGTTTATTTTTTTTAAATCCTATTAAAACTTCTCCATTATTATTAATTATAGGTTTATTATTTAATATTAAAATATATTTTGCAAAATTTTATTCATTGGATTCATTGTTGGATTAGCAAATACGTTTAATCCTATTTATACTTCGTTAATTCTAATAAATTTTTATTAATTTGTCAGTTTTATAAATGGTATATTTAATGTTAAGGTCGAATAGAGCTCATTCAGACCCAAAAATATGAAGCAGGCAGGGGTTGATGATATGGTCCTTATGCCTAAAATAGAAGTTGGCAATATAGTTGAAAACTTGGACAAAAGGCTTAAAAATGACTTAATTTACGTAGATGAATGTCATTATTTAGACTTATATCGGACCAGTATTAATTGCTGTTAACCCATTTAAATCCCTTCCTTACTTCACGGACAAAGAGATTGACATGTACCAAGGAGCTGTAATTATTTTTTAAATTTGCAAGGCTGCTTACGAAAATCCACCTCATATTTATGCATTGTGTGATGAGACATACCGAAATATGGTTACAAACATGGAGAATCAATGTTGTATTATCAGGTACAATACAACTTACAGTCAAGTGGAGAATCAGGAGCAGGGAAAACCGTGTCAGCCAAATATGTAATGAACTATATTACCAAAGTTTCTGGTGGAGGAAAAGATGTTCAAGTACCTACATTTAACTGTTAGTATATAAAAGACATTATTTTGGATTCGAATCCATTGTTAGAAGCTTTTGGAAATGCAAAAACAGTTCGAAATGATAACTCAAGTCGATTTGTAAAACCTAGATTAATATAAAGGGAAAATACGTTGAAATTCTATTCAACCGAGGGGGATCACCTTGTGGAGGAAAAATTTCCAACTTTTTATTAGAAAAGGTACTCCTTATAATTTTTTTAGAGTAGAGTAGTAATGCAAAATAAAAATGAACGTAGTTTTCACATTTTTTATCAAATTTTAACTGGTTTGGATGCTTCAACTAAAAATAAATTTGGGTTGACTCAAGCTTCACAATATGGATATCTTAATGGAAGTGGATGTTTTGAAGTTGGTTCCATAAACGATAAAAAAGAATTTGAAGATGTTGTTGTATTTTATTTTAATTTTCTAGCATGCTATGAATACTATTGGTATTAACTCTGGAGTTCAAAACTCTATACTAAAGATTGTAGCTGCAATTCTTCATTTGGGAAATATAAAGTTTACAGAAGTTAAGAATCACGCTCAGGCAACAGATGAAAGAGGTAGAATCTTTTTAATGTTTAGCTTTTCAACTTCCAGCTAATTTGCTTGGAATTGACCCTAATTATTTAAAAAATAAAATTATAAGGTACTTAATTTTAGAAAAAAAGTCGAGAAATGGAAACCAAATGGGGTAAAACCTCTGAAACAGTTTGTCTGGAACATAACTTGGAGCAAGTATTTTTAATTAAATTTAAGGCGAATTTCTGTAGAGATGCCTTAAGTAAAGGAATTTACAGCAGAATATTTTCATACTTGGTAGAAGTATTTTCTTATTAATTATTTCAGTCGATTAATACTGCTATTGATATCGACGATTATGCAGTTAGTATTGGTATTTTAGATATATACGGGTTTGAAATTTTTTCTGTAACATTGTTCTATTTTTATAGAAAAATGGTTTTGAACAATTTTGTATCAATTTTGTTAACGAAAAATTGCAACAAATTTTTATAGAACTAACTCTAAAAGTGGAACAGGAAGAATATGTAAGGGAGGGAATAAAATGGACTCCAGTCAGCTATTTTAATAACAAAATTGTGTGCGACATGATTGAGTCTAGAGTATTTCAGATTTAAATTATATAGAGAAATCCTGTAGGTATAATGAGTGTACTGGATGATGTTTGTGCGACTATGCATGCTAAAAGCGAAGGTGCTGATAACAAGTTAATAGAAGATCTGGGAAGAACTATAAATTGTGTTGAACATTTTAATTTATCAGGTGCTGGATTTATAATAACCCATTATGCTGGAAAAGTATTTGAAACAATATATCTAGGTAACATATGACGCAGACGGATTTTGTGAAAGAAATAGAGATGTTTTTTTCACAGATTTAATTTTGCTAATGCAATCAAGTTCAGAGTATAATTGTTTTAAAAAATTAGCAACTTTATTGTTAGTCTGTTTCCAGAAGACGTTAATGCCGAAAAAAATAAAGGAAAACCTACAACATCTAGCATGAAA